>BLSH010029351.1:504439-535978 GCA_018402905.1 Glandirana rugosa
TTGTAAGGAGTCCATCGGTTGTCTTGGAAGTGGCCATATACCATCCGGGCTTACGGGGAGTTGTTAACCACTTCGGTCTTGTTCATGTCCGCTATCATCTAACCCACCGACTGTTACGGAGGTCAAGGAAGTGTAACAGAGGGATGGCCAGGGAACTACTTTCGAGTCTCAACCGTGGACTTGGGGTACCGGTAGACAGAAAGTGGAGTCGGGGAACATTTAATCGGTTCGTCAGACTCGGGGTTCAGGACGTTCTCTGAGAATACGAAAAATTACTGAGAGGACCACACGAAAGGCACCCGATAGGTATATCGCGACGGGGTCTTCACCTTCTGTAACTCACGTGGCTACGGGTTGGTGACCATGTCCTCATCCTGCAACAGAAGTGGTTGGGCATCGGTGCACTCAATGTCTTCCACTTCTGGGGCAGCGCTATATGGATAGCCCACGGAAAGCACACCAGGAGAGTCATTAAAAAGCATAAGAGTCTCTTGCAGGACTTGGGGCTCAGACTGCTTGGCTAATTTACAAGGGGCTGAGGTGAAAGACAGATGTCCATGGGGTTCAGGTGCCAACTCTGAGCTTTCATCAAGGGACCGGTAGGGAGACAATGTGAAGGAACTGGAGGCATTGTCAGCCACCCAATCTACTATCGCCTGTACTTGTTCTGGCTTCACCAATTGTTGAGGGGCATTCGGGCCTACCATATACCGGTGAAGGTTCTGTTGGCTACCTGAGGAATGTTTCCCTTGTGCGTGTAGCTGGCACACCTCGACCACGTCCTCTCCTTCCAACAGGAGGTTCACCAACACCAGCAGCACCAGCATCACCAGCAGCACCGTGACCATGTCCCTTTTTTGCTCTCCTCATTGTGCCCACAAATGTACTATGTAGCCCTATGTAAGTATTTATTAATACCAATTAATACCCTTTTTTTTAAAAACACCAACGTAGATGGACTTTTTATTTTGGTGCAAGAAATGCACCGCTCACACCAACAGCTGGAAGCTCTCCCTTTAGAACTAGGAGATGATTTTTGAACAATAATCTGTCACTTACAGCAACAGCTGGAACCTGGCCCTATAGGAGTAGGCAATGATTTTTGAACAATAATCTGTCCCTCTAAGCAACAGCTGGAAGCTCTCCCTTTGTCAGATCGTTATGTAATGCAGGGTTTGATCTGCAATCTGTCATTCAAAGAAGCAGTATGTGAAATCTCAAATTACTCCCACAATCAGATTGTTGTGTACGATCGTAACGATTGTTGTGTAATGCAGGGTTTGATCTGCAATCTGTCACTCAAAGCAGCAGTATGTGAAATCTCAAATTACTGCAATCTGTCCCTCAGAGCAACAGTAGTAGTAATCTCAGGATGCAGGATCAGATGTTAAAATGTCTGAAATCTGTCCCTCACAAAAACGCTGGCAGCTTCCTCTCCCTATACTAGTCAGAGTCTCAGAGAGCATGTGACTGCAGCATCAAGTGACTCCAGCTTATAAAGAGGCTGGGTCACATGATGCACTGGCCATTCACAGCCATGCCATTAGTAGGCATGGCTGTGATGGCTTCTAAGGGCAATGCAGCAAAACGCTTGTTGATTGGCTGCCCTGCAGCTATTCAACATGCGTGATCAACTTCCAGAACCCAGAACCCGAACGTTTTTTGAAATGTCCGTGTTTGGGTCCGGGTCCTGGACACCCCAAAGTTTGGTACGGACCCGAACGTTACAGTCCGGGTTTGCTCAACACTATTAGCCAGTGCTAGTTGAGGGTTTGGGGTCACTTTTCTCTTAGTAATTTGAGATATCAGGGAGAACACCTCTCCCCAATATTGTGTCAATTTAGGGCACCTCCAAAAGATATGCAATAGAGATCCCAATTCGCCACAGTTCCTCCAGCATAAGGGAGAGGAATGTTCATCATATGAGGTCATTCTGACTGGGGTCATGTATCTTCTCTGAAAGGTGTTTTGTACTGTTTCCCAAAGTGCTGAGCACTTAGTGGCCTTATAGTTAAATGTTAGCACCTTACTTCCGGTTCCGGTGCCTGATGAGGAAGGAGTGAAGAATGGCGGCTCCGGTCTCGACCAGCTTATAAAACCAGATTAACACCGATTCGGGCGACCCCCCGACCCTACCTCGTTACTTCGGTCACCAGAGCACGCCTGGGAGTCATCCAGTTATGGATAAGTTTGTTCTACACGGCGGGCCCGCCGCGGCGCCAAATCCTCGTTCGGATACCGCTGCACCGAACCTTCGTATGGAAACTACGGCACCGAACCTTCGTTCGGATACCTCGATCGTGGATACGGTCATTGTAAAAGGTTCGCAAACACAGCCTATGATGGCACCTCCCCCTCTGATTACTCTTGAATCAATACACTAGACTAGCCCAAGGCATAGCAGCTTTACTCAACCCTACTATAACGGTGACAGTCGAGAGGGCCATAGCTGCTGGCATGGCACAACTCAAGAAGGAGTTACATGACCACACCCAGCGCATAGGAGAACTGGAGAACCGTATCTCAAATGTGGAAGATGAAGTACAGACCACCCTAACCAGGGATCAACAGCTTCAGCATACGCAGCAATTCCTTCTGGACAAGATAGACGACCTGGAAAACCGGTCACGCAGGAACAATCTAAGGATTGTGGGTCTCTCGTACAGTGCCGGCTCCTTGCATGATCTTTGCGATATCCGCATACCCCAAGCACTGGGTATCGGCAAACCCTGCACAGTCGAAAGGGTGCACCGCATGGGCGCCCCCTCAAATGATCGCCGTTCTCCCCGACAAGTCATTGTGAAGTATCTCAATTACAGGGACCGATTGGCCATTATTAGGTCATTTAGGAACGCAAAATCCCTACAGCTGGAAGGACACAAGCTCCTGATTTTTGCGGCCTATTCACAAGAAACATCTCGTCGACGCAAAGCCTTTCAACTGGTCTGTGCGGCACTATACCAAAAAGGAATCAAGTTCACACTCTCCTACCCGGCCTCCCTAAGGTTCACCAACTCCTCTGGCAACTCCAAGATGTTCAACCACCCAGAAGAAGCAGCCGATTACGTCCAGGCCTATCTCCACATCCCGATGGACACCCACCCTCCAGCCTCTAATGAAGTGTCCCCGGGGCTCCGAGATTTCCGCAGCCCGAGGAAAGACTCTCCAAAGAGACCCCGATATGCAAACGAATCAGCCCGAGAGGATCGCTCCTGAATCACCATACCAGAAAACTCTTTCCTCGCCTTGTTCAAGCTTATCTCAGGATCTGTATTTATGTTTCCTCGAGGTTGAAACTAATGCTGTTTAGAATATTCAATCTTGTTGATAAATGATCGTAACTATGTTATTTTGCCGAGGCCTCTGTTCCCCCCCGCGCCCTCGGTCCTGCACATAGTCTTACCGGAGATCTGCAGGAGGTTGCTGGAAATACCGACACATATTCCTCCCTCTTTTCTTCCTTCGTCTATATTGGGCGCTGCGGAGGGAACCTCTCGCCCCCTCCCCTCCCAGTATCGATACCCCGAAATCTGTACCACCTGAATTTCTCCGGTAACGCTGTTCCTCTGGAAGGCTCCTCATGAGGAAAAAAGTGAAGCCTATATTGTTGTTTGTTATTTTTTGTTTAATTGTTACATCCCCTTATTGTTATTCAAACCACTATGGAACTGCACACCTCTGGTTCACACCCAACTTGAGCTGGCACGCTAACCCCCCCAGTCTTACACCCCCTTTCTACTATAGTTCAATTCGGCTACCTTTGCCCCATTACAATCACCTTGATATACACTATGATAGCCCACTTCGTTTCCACCCACCCTGAAGATCGTCTCGTGGAATATCAAAGGGCTTAGATCACCCAACAAGAGGATGGCGGTTCTGCGCAACTTTCAACGCCTGAAGGCTGATATAGCCTTTCTCCAAGAGACACATCTTACGGCAGCAGACTTTCCCCGAATGCTTAAACTTTGGGTAGGACAAATTTTGGGTCGCCCTCTCCCAGAAACAAAGCTGGAGTGATCCTGCTGATTCATAAAAAAATTCAATTTGAGGTACTATCAGAGGACAAAGATGAGGGTGGCAGAATCCTCATCTTGAAACTCAAACTTAAATCTAAAGAAATAGCCCCAGCAAATGTATATGCCCCCAACTCCCCCACCAACAATTTCTTCCAAACGCTCACATCTCGCCTAGCCCCCTTCCTACACCTCCCTACCATCATAGGTGGAGACTTTAATGTAGTCATGAACACTCAGGAAGACAGAGAGTCAGGTCACCAGCAGTCTCATACCGCATCCCGAGACCTCCACCCCACACCACTCCATATATTCGCGGAGGCCCTTCAATTTGTAGATATTTGGAGACAAACCAATCCTCTCGGCAAGCAATACACTTTCTATTCCCACCCCTATCACAGCTTGTCTCGGATCGATTATTTCCTTTGCTCGCCATCCATTGTCCATAACGTCTCCGATCCCCAGATACTAGACACTGCCATCTCCGATCACTCCCCAATTTCTCTAACCCTAATAGGCCTTGACGCCCCTAACCCCTTTAGGTCCTGGCGATTTCCTGCAAATCTGGCGGACAATCGAGAATTGATGGCCCTAATCAAAAGGTCCTGGGAAGAATACTCTGATACAAACATGGAACACACTAACGACCCTAACCTCTTTTGGGAGGCAGGCAAGGCCGTTCTCCGAGGCCAGATCATTGCATTCAGTGCTGCCTTCAAAAAGAAACTAGACGCTGACTATAGAATGGCTAGCAAATCCCTACGTGAAGCCCAAACCATTCTAAATCACCAAAAAGTCTCCTGAAAACAGACAAAGATGGCAAACGACCAAAAACCAGTTCGACCACTGGGCCTCTGCCCAGGAACGAAATCACCAGGCACACTCAGACCTGCAATTCCACAAATATGGGAATAAAGCCGACAAATTGCTTTCTCGCTTATGCAAGGGCAATTTTACCCCCACTTCTATCAACGCACTTTAACGACCCAACGGTCCCCTCTCCTCCTCTCCCAAAGACATTAATAACACCCTCGAAACTTTCTATTCACAGTTGTATGGGAAAGACCCAATCGACGAGGAAGCGGCACACGCGTTCTTAGAGTGCCTCACTCTTCCCCAAGTCACCCAGGCCCAACTAGATTCCCTAAACTCCCCAATCACGATAGAGGAAATCAAACAAGTAATAGCCTCACTAACACCCAGCTAAGCCCCGGGCCCAGACGGATATACGGCAGAATTTTACAAACATAACATATCCACCATTGCCCCGTCCTTGCTCTCTCTCTATCAACGGATTCTTGAAGGAGGACCATACCCCTCCTCCGGCTTTCAAGCCTTCATTAAATTAATCCCCAAGCAAGGGAAAGACCCGACTGACCCTGGGTCCTACCGACCCATTTCATTGCTAAATCTTGATACCAAAATCCTTTCCAAAATCATTGCAAGAAGACTTGCAACAATCATGCCGACTTTGATACACCCAGCACAAGCGGGCTTCACAATGGGTTGCTCTTCGACTTCTAACATCCGCAAAGTTCTGGCGGTGTTGGAACTCGCGAAGTCAAAGTCACCCAACGAATATGCTATAATCTCTCTAGACGCTGAAAAGGCGTTTGATAACATCAGCTTTCATTGGCTGAGCCTAGTGCTACATAAATTCGGTTTTGTAGGCCCCTTCCTCCATCTCATCAATGCAATGTATGCAGCCCCATACGCCAATATCATTGCAGCCGGAATCAGCTCTAACAAAATCCCTCTCCACAAAGGGACACGACAAGGTTGCCCCCTGTCCCCCTTACTATTTAATCTGGCCATAGAACCTCTTTCTAGACACCTGCTAGCCCACCCCAAATTACACGGGATTAAAATTGGCACCCACGAACTTCGCGTGGCATTATTCGCGGATGACATTTTAATATTTTCGGCCAACCCTCAAAGCGACATCCCACTAATACAAGAAATTTTCACCAACTTCAGGTCGTGCGCGGGCCTTAAAATAAACTTTAACAAAAGTGAAGTACTTCCACTTTTCCACGCCAGGACACCCCAATGGGCACTTAAATTTGGCTTTTCATGTTACTAATTCTCATATCAAGTACCTGGGCATAAAAATTGGGAAATCTCCCTCCTCTATGTACAACTTAAATATCCCCCCTATTATTACACGAATTGTAGGCGAGCTTCACAATTGGACCACTCTCCCTATTGGGAAGAAGCCATCTTTATAAGATGGTTAGCTTCCCCAAACTTCTCTACCCCTTGCAAACCATCCCCCTTCTCATGCGTCACAAGGACATTCAGATAATAAATGAGGCCCTTTCTTCTTTCCTATGGCGGAAGAACGCCCACAAATAGCTCTAGCCAAATTTTTCCTTCCTAGCCACCTGGGAGGGTCCAACCTCCCCAACATACGTAACTACAATCTGGCGTGCCTCCTCAGAGTGGGTTTGGACTGGCTAGCAGAAAAGTACAGATACTCGAACCATGACCTAGAATCCCAGATGGTTTCTCCCCATTGCCTAGATGCTCTTCTCCACTGTAAACTGCGAGATATACCCCCTGCTTTGATACAAAATCTACTCATTAGAGACACTAATATTGCATGGAGGGAAATCAGGACCAAAATGGGCCTCCCTGCAACCATCTCTTGTTCCTTATCCTTCAGGGGTCATCCCAAATGCCCCCTGTCTGCTCAACAAACTACAATAACCTACTGGTCATGCCAAGGCCTGCGGACTTACGCTCAGCTGTTTGACCCAGTCACTGGGAGAGCCCTCCCTTTCTCCCAAGTCCAAGCATCATTCAATCTCCCTAAAACCCTCTTTCTCTCCTTCCAACAAGCCACAAGTTTTGCTGCTAGTCTGTGCCCAGACAAACTGAAGCGTTTCAAACCCTCCTTCATCGACAATCTCCTCCTGTCCAGAATGCTAAAAATCGGAGACATCCAAAAGCCACTATCCATTAACCTCTGGAGACCACGTACCCAAGAACCACCTCCACCTTGGTCAAGATTATTTCCAGGGCGGACTGATACCAACTTTGCACTGCAAGGCTACAACACCACGAGGACCTTTATAAAGAATGAATTCTGGAGAGAACAACAACTGAAGATCCTTCACCGTGCATATATGCCCTACTCAACAGACATGCCTTCCTCAGCTCCCTTCCAATGCGCCTGGTGCTCTGCTCATAAACCGTCGCTAAAGCAAAGACTGTGGGACTGTCCAGCTGTCTCCACCTTCTGGTCACAAGTGCAAACTCTAGCTAATCGAGTCTCAGGTTACACCCCCTGTAATGATCCACTACCACTAATCTTTGGATTCATGGACAATCCCTCCCCAGATCTTCAAAACAGAAACAAAAATATTCTCCACAAACATAGACACTAGCTCTCCTATTGCTTCATGGTGGCAATAAGGGTCATTCTCCAAGAATTTCACTTCAAAATCTCCTCCTATCGTAGCCATGGTGAAATCACAACTGCTGGAACTCTATCACAAAGAATTATTGGACCTCTCCCTGAGTGGGGACGACCGAAACCGAAACGGATTCAATAGAATTTGGGAAGCCTTCATCAAACAATCGCACGTTGTGCCCCCATCTTACCCAGGATCGATTCCTTGACCACACCTCTTGAACACTGCTTGGAATGCCATAATGCAATAGACATTGTATGCCCCTCTCTTACTATCCCTTACTATCCATTACTACCCCCCTGGCTCTAGCTAGCCACTGATTAGACTGGATTTCATACTCCATGAGCAGACTAGCTCACCACGCGCTATCCAGCGTCTATAGGCATCGGCAGATAAATAAGCTATAACTAAGCAATAACTGAGGATGTGCTACCAAATGTTACCTTTGGATTTTTCTATATTTTCCATAGTGGTCCCCACCCCCCATTCCCATCTCCCTCACCCCCCCTCTCCTTCCCCCCTCCCTTCCTATCCCTATTCCCATCCCTTCCCCCCCTCCCCCCCTATGGTAATCCCCAGCCCACGCCTATGTCCTGGTTATCTATTTTTATTTTTACTCTGATCTATTGTCATTTTACTGTGTTAAAATTCTTGTATTGACACTTAAACTCCAATAAAGTATGTTAAAAAAAAAAAAAATGTTAGCACCTTGTGCCATTCGTCTACTGAGTAAGATTTACTGAAGTCGCTCCCCCACTGGGTGTAGGGAAATGAGTGAGGGAAATGCAGTTTTTCTTGGAGTGTGTTGTATATGAGTGATATCCCTTTCTTCCCATCAGATTGTGGCGATAATAAGGTGTGTATTTGCATAGGAATGTTTGCATATAGATTTTTCCTCACATAGCTCGCTATTTGAAGGTATTGAAATTGGAATATATCCTTCATAGATGATTCTTTTTTCTGTGTCTGATATGTCTTTAATTTCCTATTTAAAAGGAGCTTATTCATAAGCTTAGGTTCTTGTTTTAGTTGAGTAGGAAGGTGAAGGGATGGGATCAATACTTCTAAGATGCTTCTCATAAGGTTAAGGGTCATTGTTTTAGTGTCTTCCCATCTAGAGTTTGTTAGTTTCTGCCAGGCTTTTACTGTGACTACCATGGCTAGTGGAAGGGACAGATTTGGCTTATCTTTTGGGTGGGTGCTGCATAGCCAGTTGTTTAGGTGTCGGGTTGGAGTGTTGTGTTTTTCTATATCACCCCATCTTGTTTCGGGTTTTGGGAGAAACCACTCCCTTGCTTGGTCTAGAATGCTGGCCCAGTAGTAGTGCGAGATATCCACCAGCCCAGAACCCCCGACTAATTTATGTTTGATCAGCCTACTATTTGCTATTCTTGGCCTCTTCCTTGACCACACGAACCTCTGTATAGGCGTCTGGAGGGATTTTGTATAGCTATTAGGGATTGGAATAGGGAGCGTTCAGAATAAATATATTAGTTGAGGCAGGACGGTCATTTTAAACCCTGCTAATCTCCCCAACCAGGAGAATTCATGTTTACCCAGGTCATCTAGTGTCTGAGTAAGTTTCACTTTGAAGGTTAAATAATTTTCCTTGAACAGGGTTAATGGGTCTCTGGATAACTTTATTCCGAGGTAGTCAATACTGTCGTCGGCCCATTGAAAGGGGAATTGTAGTGTAATTAGATTCCTAGTCATTGCATCTAATCCAAGGTCTAATAGGTGAGATTTTGATGCATTGGCCTTGTAGTAAGATATGGAACCGAATTCTTCAATATGCTATACACTGCGGTCAAAGACGTGTGTGGATTGGACAGTATCAAAATGATATTGTCCGCGAAGAGACTGATTTTATGATTGTAGGTTCCTATAGGGATACCCGAGATCTGATTATTAGTTCTTATGAGCTCGGCAAGTGGTTCAATTGATAAATTAAAAAGTAAGGAGGAGAGGGGGCAGCCCTGGCGAGTTCCATTTGTGATCTGAAATGGGCAAGATAACATTTCTTCCACATACACCCTAGCAGTTGGGGTAGAATATAGAGCTAAAATGGCAGAGAGTATTGTACCACTAAATCCGAACTTCAAAAGTACATTTCTCATATAGTCCCAATGCACCCTGTCGAACGCCTTCTCTGCGTTCAAGGTTAGAAGCAGAGAAGGCGTTCCACCCAATCTGGCCACATGTATTAAGTCTAACTGTCTCCTAGTGGCATCAGAAGATTGTCTTCCCTTCACAAATCCAGGTTGATCCCTGTTGATGAAACTCGGTAGCACATTTGCCAATCTTTGAGCTATGAGTTTAGCATAAATTTTGAGGTCTGCATTTAGCAGAGAAATAGGCCTGAAGTTTTGTGGGATATTAGGGGGTTTGTCCAATTTGGGCAGAGTGATGACCACTGATGCAAGCATTTCAGATGGCAGTGAGGAGCAGGAGACAGCTTCAGCAAAGAGGTCATGGAGGTAAGGGCTTAGGGTAGAGTGAAAATTGCTTGTAATATTCCCCCGGGAGCCCATCAGGTCCCGGAGATTTATTGGGGGTATGTTGCTAAATACCTGATCTATTTAATTTACCTTAAACAGGGAGTTTAAGGTCTTCAACTGTTCGTCATTGATGGATGGAAGGTCTATTTTGGAAAGGAATTGGTTGATAGCTTCTTGGGAAGGTTGGGGAGTATCTAGGTCATTTTTAATATCGTAAAGAGAGCTATAGTATACACTAAAGACGTCTGCAATTTCCTGTGGGTTTATAACTTTACGCTTGGAGGTAGGGTGAATCAGGTAAGGGATGTGACTCTTTATTCTATGTCCTTTAATTCTGTTAGCCATAAGTTTCCCTGCCCTCAATTTGCAGTAAGACCTTTCGTGTATTTCTAACAACACAGCTCTCAACTCCTGATGTTTAGCCAGTAATTTTAGTTGGAGTTCATGGGAGGGGCTCGTTTTGTTTAGTGCGTCTAGCTGGGTGATTTCTCTTGTGATCTCCACTATTTGCTGCGTCTCCACATATGATTAATGCTCCCTTCCTGACACCTTTCACTTTTTTCATAAGTTTATGCAGGAAGCATATCTGATGGGTATTAGGTGCATAAAGGCATACCAGTGTGTAGAGTTGAAAGAATACAATAGGATGAGAAACCTGCCCAATGGGTCACTGATTTTATCTAGAAGGGAAAAGTTCACATTTTTGTCAATGGCGATCATCACACCTCTCTTCTTGGTGTCCTGATTTGACGCCCAGTGGATTTGTGGAAAGTTCCTGTTTCGGCATAAGCGAGTGTCTCAATCAAGTAAGTGGGTCTCTATTGCACATACAATGTCACTGTGCGATTGAGTAGCAGTTCTCCATAAGGAGCTAAGTTTGGCTGGATGATTAAGCCCCTTTACATTAATAGAAAGTATCTTAAGTGACATAGTGGAAGTGTTGTAGAGTGATAGATTTAAAACTCACTTTTTTGTAGTAAAAGGGATTCCGAATGTCTGGTGGCGATACTGCAGTGATATCCAGGCTCTCAGGAAAGTACCACAATGTATGAAGAGTCTGTGGAAGGAAATGTCTCTTTGGCATCCTCTCTGGAGGCACATGCATGAAAACTCAAATAAAGAGAAAGCTAACAAAACAACAGGTGGGTAGAACAACGTTTGTGCAGCTTGCAGAAAGCATCTTGGTTGCTTGCTGCCTGGGGGGGGGGGGGGGACAGTGGAGTGAAGTGGGACACTCTACACGTTGTCACCTAGAGAGAGCTTATTTTTAACGGCTCCTGAGGTGACCGATGTTTCAGCGATTCTTGTTTCTTTCCCTGTTGCCAGGTTTTGCAGAATTCCACTTTTGTGGAACTCTTTTGGGTTTAGCTCCAGCTTCTGGATCAGGGATTATACCCCATGATTTCAGGAGGGATATTCCTTTCTCCAAAGAAGATACTACGTGTGTCTCCCCTTTGTGTTCAATATTCAGCTTTGTTCACTTATAGTGGATGTTATTATTACGAAGTGACTTAGTAATGGTGTTTAGTTCCCTTCTTTTGTCCAAAGTGTATTTAGACAAATCAGCAAAAATTTGAATGTTCCTGTAGGGGTCCGGGAGTTTCCCAAGGGTGTGGGCCTTTTGAAGCACTGCTTCTTTAGTGGTATAAAAGTGGACACGCATGAGAACGTCTCTTGGCACCTCCTTTGGCAGAAAGGAAGGCTTTTGGAGTCTGTGGATGTGGTCTATCAGTAATTGGATCGGGGTCAAATCAGGTACCAAGGCAGTGAAAAGGTCCGCTGAGAATTTAGAGAGCTCTTGTTGGGCTATATTCTCAGGAACCCCCCTTAACTTGACGTTATTTCTTCTCGAGCGGACCTCGAGATCCGCTAGTTTGGCCCTGATCCATTGCCTGTCCTCTTCTCCCTCTTCTTGTGTGTCTATGAGATCATTGACCGTGGTTGCTATGTCAGTAATGGCATTTTCTACTTGGCCTACTCTGTCCCCCAAAATTGATAGGTCCTTGGAAAACTTGCATGTAATATTAGTAAAGTCCTCATGTAGGGAGCGATGCAGCGTTAATAGCATTTCTTTCATCTGTATGTCTAACACCGGTTGGTTAGAGGTAGGAAAATTTGCTATAGGGGATGTGTGTGCCGCATGTTGGTGCTGTTGTGGCGTAGTTACACTCACCCCATAATCCGTGTCCTCAGTATCCAAACCCATCCTTGCTTTGGCTGGGCTGGAGCAGGGAGGGCTTGAGGGGAGCGGTGTTAGTTGAGGAGCGATCCCTTCAGTATCTCCTTCAGCGTCGGGCAGCTCCAAGTAGTGATTGGAGCGGGATGTGTGCTCCGGCCTGCCGGCACCATCTTGGCGGCCCTCCGGCCAGTGAAAATAGGCTGTCGGCTGTTTGGATTTACAGTCCACTTGCCGTTTTATGGACATACCGGGTGATTCCCTGTCCATTCCTCTTTCAAAGGAACCGGTGCAGCTGGTGTTAGGGTAGCCGTGTAGTCGCTGATCGTTGCTTGTCTCTCTATCAGTGTCAGAGCTCTTGCCTCACGCTGCCATCCGCCGCGTGTGCAGGCCATGCCCCCCCATTTTTTTATGTGATTTTTAAGATATTTCCCTATCCACATTTGTTTGCAGGGCACTTGTCCTACTCTTAACCCCATTTTGCTTCCTTTTGCAGCCCTCTAGCCCTTTCCAGGACTTTTTTAGAGCCATTTAGTGCCCAAAAGTTCACGTCACCATTGATTTCAATGGGGTTTGGGGTCAAGTTCGGGTCAAGTTCAGGGCCGAACTCAAACTTTTTTGCGAAGTTAGGCGGAACCCACCGAACCCAAACATCCAGTTGTCCTCTCAACTCTGCAAACGACATGTCTGGAGGAAATCCAATACAGCTCACAATTCAAATAACACCATTCCTACAGTAAAGCATGGAGTTGGTAATATCCTGTTATAGGGGTGTTTCTCTGCAGCAGGGACTGAAGCAATTGTCAGAATAGAAGCAAAAATGAATGGGGCAAAATTCCATCAAATTCTTGAGGAAAATCTGCTGTCCTCTGCCAGAAAGATGTCAATGAGAAGAAGGTTTACCTTGCAACATGACAATGACCCAAAGCACACAGCAAAAAGGGTGAATGTCGTTGCATGGCCTAGTCAGAGCCCAGACTTAACCCCCATTGAAAATCTGAGAAATTACTTGAAGACTGCAGTTCACAAAAGATCACCATCAAATTAAACTGAACTTGAGCAGTTCTGCAAAGACGAGGGGGGAAATATTGCAAATTCTAGATGTGGAAAGTTAGTAGAGACATCTCCCAACAGACTAAAGGCTGTAATTAAAGCAAAAGGTGGTTCAACAAAATACTGACACATGGGGCTGATCCTTTTTCTAACTCAGTGATTCTGTTTTTTCATTTTTATATAGTATTATATCTTTCACTTGGATGTTATAAGTTGCACTAATAAATGCAATTATGTATTAGTAAATACAGCTGGATAAAACAAAAACAGTGTCAGTCTTCATTCCAGGATGCAAATGTGATTATTTTAAGGGGGGGGGTGATTCTTTTTTTTATACCCACTATATGATATGTTGATTATGTTGATTTTCTTCTGTATCCTTTGAGATGAGGTTTGCTTAATCCTAAAGGAATGTTTCAAACAATTAGAAATCATGCTCCAAATAATTCAGGCTGTCCTTGGGCAAAAATGAATGAGCTAAGCGTAAAAAAATGGGATGCTGTAGAGTTTAGGTGTCTGTCTTCTTGACATGTATTCATTATTAAATGTACAGTATACACTGCATGTACAGTGTTTGTCTGCCTTACTAGCAATCTGACATAAAGTAAATGTACTGCTTTTGAAGCCTCCAGATATATTGAGCAAGGCATGTTTATGGGACTTGTTGTCAAAGATTTTACCATTTTGTTTATGACAGCTAGTTTTTTTGAGGATTTTCACATAACATATTTTCTGAAGTGTAAATCTGTGATACTTTCATTCAAATGAACCTTACAGGCGTAATGATTTTATGCACACCATCTGCCATTTGGTGTATCTTTTAGCACAGAATATAGTTTTAGGCAAAAGTAATTATAAAAATCAACAAATATACTTAATTTGTTTGAAAAACTACCTAAGCATAGACAGGTTGTCTCATCTCTCTTTTCTATTTTGTTTTGTTGCTGCTGCTTTGCTAAAGAACACCATGTACTTGTCATTGGAACCATTTAGGTAGGCCCTATTCACACCTTTGTGTGCATATTACTTTTTTTGTCCGTTTATGAACATTGTGTTATAGGAGACCAATGCTAGGGACGAGGTTAGGGATTGCCTACCATCTATTCTTGGAGCTGCCTTTTATTTCCAGCATGCCTCTACTTTGAAAGAAAAATAAAAAATAATGGCAAACGAGTGTACTCCAAAACCGCCTCACATAATATCACTCACACTCACCGCATTCCCCTATCCACATAGATTAAAGTTATGCTTCCCTCAGTTAACTCTATTATCCCTAAATAAAGCTGTCCTGCTGATGACCAGTCTTACATTGCTGTGTCCTTTGCCTAATTCTTGTAGTAAAATCCCAGACTGTGCTTTTTGTCTCTAGTAAATTTGGGCCTAGCCTTGCTCATTAAAATGGGGCTGCTGCTGGCCAACTTTACACTACTGTATTATCCGCAGTATATTAATGCTTTTAGTAAAACCCCTGTCTTTACTCTTTTTCTCTAGTGCATTTCAGCCAATTCTCCCTCATTAAAAACTCCCTTGGCTGATGACTAAATTTACACTGCTTTATCTTCTGTCTGTTTATTCCTAATGAGAGCTTATTAGAAATTGGCTAAAAACAGGACAGACGTGCCTCAGTGAGGGAAAGTTACAGTAAACTACTAGCTAATTCTACAGTGCCTTGAAAAAAGTATGCATACCCCTTGAAATTTTCCACAGTTTTGTCATGTAACAACCAAAAACGTAACTGTATTTTATCGGGATTTTATATGTGATAGACCATCAAAAAGTGGCGCATAATTGTGAAAGGAAAATGATAAATGGCTTTCAAAATGTTTTACAAATAAATATATGAAAAGTGTGGCGTGCATTTGTATTCAGCGCCCCTGAGTCAATACTTTGTAGAACTACCTTTTCCTGCAATTACAGCTGCAAGTCTATTTGGGGATGTCTCTACCAGCTTTGCACATCTAGAGAGTGACATGTTTGCCCAAAATAGCTCAAGCTGTAAGATTGGATGGAGAGCGTCTGTGAACAACAATTTTCAAGTCTTGCCACAGATTCTCAATTGGATTTCGGTCTGGACTTTGACTGGGCCATTCTAACACATGAATATGCTTTGATCTAAACCATTCCATTTTAGCTCTGGCTGTATGTTCAGGGTCATTGTCCTGCTGGAAGGAACCTCTGCCCCAGTCTCAAGTGTTTTGCAGACTCTAACAGGTTTTCTTCTAAGATTGCCCTGTATTTGGCTCCATCCATCCTCCCATCTACTCTGACCAGCTTCCCTGTCCCTGCTGAAGAAAAACATCCCCACAACATGATGCTGCCACCACCATGTTTCACAATGGGAACGGTGTGTTCAGGGTTATGTGCAGTGTTAGTTCACTTTTTCAAGGCTCTGTATCTGCTGGTCAAAGCAGGTCTATTACTATTTGATGAAACAGTATGTGTTGCTGCTAAAGCTACCTGAAAAATCCCTTTTTTTTGTAAGTAAAATGAATCATTTTGGAGTGTTGCTGTATGTATCTAAATCCTTGACAAATAGAATCAGGGCAGACATGCCCATCTCTACACATTGCATTGTAGTACCATGTTAAAATGCAAAGTCGAGGAGCCAGTCTTAGCCTACTTGTAAGCCCGTATGGAAAAACATTTTTTTTAACATAATGGTCACACGAACGCTGGACAATTGGCTTATAGCTGGAAACAATGTAATCAATTTGAATCTAGCTTGTAATAAAAACATTGAAATAAACACTAAAACTATATAAATTCTATAACTATAATTTTGTAAGAAAACAATGTTTAGGGCTTTTTTTTTTACTATATCTCTCTGTTTTTGTTGCTTTTTGCACCTCAATACCAGCTCTACTGGATCTCTGATATATGTGGATTCTGGTCACTTAAAGAAAGAAAAGACCCCATTGTTTTGGCTTGAGCACAGCTGCTTTGCTGAAAGAGTATAAGAACATAACAAAAAAAAGAAACTAGTGTTTCAGACTTTAAGAGCAATTAATAAAATACAAATTTTACTGACACAAAAATGATGCACAGGGGCTACTTGCTTGAGACGGTGTATCAGGCTGGGTTCCCACCTATGCAAATTGGATGTGGTTTACACCACATTAAATTGCAGACCATTTGAAAACATGTGGTTTTCAATGGGACTGGTTCACATATTTACATTGCATTCACACTCCGCATTGCACAGAAAAGTCAGCGTTTTCTAAGCAGTGCGGTGCGAATTCCAGGCACATTTGTTCAATAGGAACGCATCTGATTTGCAGATGTGTTCCGTTGTGAACAGGGATCTCTCCCCCTGCTCACTACACCCCCTCCCCCCATCCCAGTTCAGCTGATCCCCTGCTAGAACGCAGAGGAACCGCCGAACAGCAATTGTTTCTCTTTGCAGGGAGGACGGAGCTGGAATTCGCACATGGCCGGTGTGAATCCAGCCTGAATTCTATGTTTACATTGGTTTACATTGGTTTGCCATGAGGGCCTATTTTATGTACATATGACATACATTTTTATATTCACACATATATGCTGTATGTTTTTCTTGTCTAGATTTTATATCTTTGTATCAATAAAATTTGTGTTTTATTAATCATCTGGTCCAATTGCCTTTAAAATGTGAATCACTAGTTTCTTTTTTTCTTGGTATCATTAATTTACGGATGTGTCAAGGGAGTGATTTTCTTTTCTAAGAAGTATAAGAACATAAAATAGAGAAGACCATATGCTCTAGTGTTGGTGAAAACATGAAGTAGCAGTTATACACAGGAAAGAATAAGTATATAATGCTGGCATTACAAATGGACATTTCTGGGAGTTTCCACCACTTTCAGCCAGCTTATGGTGGGATAAATGACCAAATGATTCAAGGCAGCCTACCACCAGCCACCACCAGTTTTTTTTTTTTTTTCAGAATTTTAACAGAAACTGTTGTTTGCCCTGATCTACAATTGCCTGAAAATTGCTGCTTTGTGGTCAGTGTAAGAGATAAGTAAATTCAAGCGCTAGCTTTTTGTACTTTTACAGCCTGGAAGCCCCCAGAATAAAGCATCATGTCTTTCCTGATGACAACAATTCATAGCCACATTCAGCAAATCTTTACATGGCGATCAAAAAAAACTATATTGGTTTTGAGTAAGTTTTAAAACTGCTTTTTTATTATACCTGTGACAAGATGAATAATTGGCCGAATTGACAGACAAAGAGTAACTGTAACTTGCAGTTTACTAAACAGGTGCAGTACAATCATGAATGCAAAACAGGGTCAAAATAGCAAAGTGCAAGCATACACTGCAGAATAAGGGCTCGTTTACACTTGCTTCAAAACAGGGCGTCAGACACGCTTTGTTAAAACTTCCTTAGGGTTTGTTTACACTAACTTCAATACAGGGCATCAGACAGGCTTTGTTAAAGCTCTCTTAACGCCAGTCAAAGCCCCTGTCATTAAATAAAATGGTCCTGTTTAAATCTTGCGTTGGCTTTGCTTCGCTTCAGCTTTGCGTCAAAAATGATACCCCATGTAGCTTTAGCCAGGCTTCAAAGCCTCTTCAACGCCTCCATAGAAGTCTATGACAAAGCTTGTTTGAAGCTCGCTTGAAGCAACTGTGGCTTTTCAGAGGCTTTAATTCAGCTTTAGCTTCGCTTTGTTTTGGAGACATTGCAAGTGTGAGATATCAACAAACACAAAGGGCATTGGCCAAGCTTCAACAATGCTTCAAAAGAGCCTCATCAAAGCACCACCGAAGCCTCATCGAAGCACCACTGAAGCCTCATTGAAGCACCACCAAAGCCTCAAAAACTCATCATAAAAGCTTGTTGAAGTAGTAGGGGCTTTAATGTGCGTTGAAGCCAAAGCAAGTATAAACTAGCCCTTTTTCAGCTTTAGCTTTGCTTTGTTTTGGAGAAATTGCAGGTGTGAGATATCAACAAACACCAGGGCATCGGCCAAGCTTCAACAAATCTTCAAAAGATCATCACTGAAGCACCACCAAAGCATCATTGAAGCACCACCGAAGCCTCAAAAACACATTATAAAAGCTTGTTGAAGCAGTAGGGGCTTTAATGTTCATTGAAGCCAAAGCAAGTGTAAACGAGCCCTTAACACCAGTCAAAGCTCCTGTCACTAAATAAAATGGTTAACTTACAGTCTTGTTTACACCTTGCATTGGCTTTGCTTCGCTTCAGCTTTGCATCAAAAATTATACCCCATGTAGCTTTAGCCATGCTTCAAAGCCTCCATAAAAGTCTATGACAAAGCTTGTTTGAAGCTCTCTTGAAGCACCTGTGGCTTTTCAGAGGCTTTAATTCAGCTTTAGCTTTGCTTTGTTTGGAGAAATTGCAGGTGTGAGATATCAACAAACACCAGGGCATCGGCCAAGCTTCAACAAAGTTTCAAAAGAGCATAACTGAAGCACCACCGAAGCCTCATCGAAGCACCACTGAAGCCTCAAAAACACCTCATGAACGCTTGTTGAAGCAGTAGGGGCTGTAATGTGCGTTGAAGCCAAAGCAAGCATAAACAAGCCCTAATACAAAAGAGATTAAAAAAGTTGCACAAACGTACTCTTCAGAGCAACGTCTCTGTGGCTCAATGTAATGTCAATGTCAATGTAATGCGTGACTGTATAGCATAGTCTCTCTAAGAAAACAGAGTTAAACTGAGTATGGCAGGGCCGGGGCTTATCCTCACCTGGATCCCACGTGCAGCCAGGAGCCAGCCTAAGTGCAGGTAGCAGGCTGTTATTCAGCCCAAACCAATACTGTCCCATCCACAGATTGTGATATGAGGCCTAAATTTCCCATCCTCTGAGCCCTTGTGCAGGTAACTTCTCTTCTCCCTGGGAATTCTCCCACACCTGGTCCAATTGTCTGCTTCCAGGACCCAGATGGCTAGGTATACACCAGTAACACACACTTCTTGCTAGACATGTGCAGGATGAAAAAATTTGTTTTGTTTCCTTTCGATTTGTTACTTAACTAAATTAGTTTAGTTAAATCCTTTGCATCCGTTACATACATTGTATCGGCATTCAAATGTTGGAAGATGGTTATATTATTATTTTAATCTTCTGTTCTACTGTTTTTCTATTCGATTATTTTCTATTTTATTCTCTTATTTTCTAGTCTATTCTTTTCTATTATTGTTTTTTCTTTTATCTCTTCTATTCAAATTCCATCTTTTCAAAATTGGAATTCATTCTATTCGAAATTCAAATTTCAGAAGATTGTTATATATTATATTCTTTGTATTGGTTTTCTATTCTGTTTTTTTCTATTCTATTGTATTCTCTTATGTTCTTTTCTATTCTTTTCTATTTTCTATTCTATTCTAATTTTTTCTATTCCAATTCATTGTATTTGAAATTGGTTATATATTCTTTCTATTTTATTGTATTGTTTGTTTATTCTATTATTTTCTATTGTATTGTATCTCCTGTTTTCTATTCTATGTTCTATCCTTTTCTATTATAATCTTTTCTATTAAAATTCATTCTATTCGAACTTCAAATTTCAGAAGATGATTATTTTTTTTTCTATATTATTCTATTCTGTTGTATTTTTTTTGCTATTCTATTCTTGTCTATTCTATTCTCTTATTTTCTATTCTATTTTCTTTTCTATTCCCTTATTTTCTATTCTATTATTCTCTATTATTTTGGATTCTATTCTAATCTGTTCTATTGAAATTCATTCTATTTGAAAATCGAATTTAGGAAGACGGTGTTATTCTTTCTATTATTTTCTATTATATTGCTTTTCTATTCTATTCTCTTATTATTTTCTATTCTATTCTTTTATATTTTTTTGGTTTCCATTTTTTTGGATTCTATTCCAATCTATCTAATTCAAATTTATACTATTCGAAATTTGAATTTTGGAAGACGGTCATATTCTAGTTTATTTAATTCTATTCTATTAAATTGTATTTTATTCTTTACTATTATTTTATTTTTACTATATTTCTTTATTATTTTACATTCTATTTCATTGTATTATTTTTTAGAAAATCTATTTTTTTTTCGAATTTGTTCCAAATTTGTTTCCGAATTTAATTCAACTTGATTTCGAATGTGATTCGTTATTTCGGATTCGTTTAATATTGTTACTAATGTAATTTGGGAATTCTGATGCATCTGAATAATGAAAAATTTGTCTGAATTTCGATTCGGAATGAAACAAACTGCACATGTCTACTGGAAGCACTGAATGCCAAATCACTGCCCTGAACAAGAGTTGATGTAAAAGTTCAATATGGGAAGAGATTTTCCTTATCCCACAACTTTTCTAATAACACCAATTAACAAGTAGTAAGAAAAAAAGAAAAAAAGGAACAAGCATTCATTTATTTTTGATAAATATTTTATTCAAGTGAGAAATAGCCAATTATGCAATGTTGATAAGGGACAGCATGATCCAGAGGAAGGCGAAAAACCTTTAGCTACAAGGAAAAAATTATTTTCTGACACCCGCAGGCGATCGTATACTCCCTGGATTTATGATTTTAAAGTGCTAACACTGATAAAAATGAACAGCCGGTTACAAATGTTCTTGAGCATGTTTGAGCGTTTTTGAGCATTTTTCTGCTCAAATGAAATAAATAATGATACCACTACTACTACTAATAATAATAATAATAATAAATACATAATAATTGATTAATTAATGAATAAATGCACACATTAACACATACAATAAGTAAATATTAAATACTACATAAATATTAATAAATACAAAAAAATGCACCAAAATGCGCATAAAAATGCCTTAAAAAAGCTGAACAATGCAACACACAGAAAGGCGACACATGTCAAAATGCAGCATTGTAATGCACTGCACTTCTTTGCGGTGACATGAGTGAAGTGTCACTTTGTGTAATATATGAATCGGAGAAGCCTGGAGGAGGAGCTTGGTTTTTCCAGGCAGTGGATCAGACCAGGCATTTGTTGGGTGATGATCCCTGATCCTCATACAGGCTCTGTGAAAATGAATCACCACATAATGAAGAGACCAAGGTTTCTTCCTCCATGACGACACTTGGGTTTGAGGATTCTGAAGATGACCCCATTTCCATCCCCAGTCTCTGGCTTTCAAAGGAAAATGTAGAAAAGATCTTCTGCTCCTCTGACTGAATTGGTGAACTTGGTGTAGAAATAACAAATAAGAAGATTAATGCGCAAAGGGTAGAAACAGCAGCATGTACAGCATTAGACCCAGTAGTGCAGATAAATAAACAAAAACAGGTGCTGCGCTTAGTGAAAAAATCATATGGAGGCAATGAACCTTATAGGTTGTGAATAAACCCAATAATCAATCAACCAAAAAATCATATGAATAAAACAAATAAAGTGAAATATTATGAAAAATGTGAAAATAATAATAATATAGTGCCACAAAGTCCAAAAAGGTGATAAAAATGGATGAAAAAAACAGACGACCTTCTTCAACTCCAATAAGCAAGAGGTGAGGCTGATTCAAACCAGAAGGACTTTTCTTAGCCAGTAAATAAATTAGATGGACTCTTACCGGAATGGTAGGATCCACTCAATCATACGACCGGTGGATCGATCGGGCTTGTGTGGATTCACCACAGGCATACTCCGACTGCTTGCCGGGTGGTCGACCTCCATGGTATCGGTCAGGTGAAATCCCTTCTCTAGTCGGCAGTGTTATCCTCAGGTACCGAATCAGAGGAAACCTAATGGTGGCCTCTCACAGGGGTGCATGTGAAGAAAAAATAGCCCCATGTGGTTTAGTATAGTGTAAAAACACCTATTTAATTAAAACCAGGTGTACAACACAGATAAAAGCCGGCATATACAAAATAAGATAAAACGTTCCAAAAAAACTGCAATGGACACACGACCCTACTGACGCATTTCGTCCACATGGACATTGTCTGAGGTGTGGGGGCTGTGTGTCACCATCACAGTTTAAATAGATACAGACCCCAATCAAACCAATTAGCCCGGGGTCAAACCAGATCCAGATTGCGGATTGGGACTTCCGCCCTTCTAACCGCATGGTACTAGATTGTATGCTGGCGTGCGCCTCACGCCTTGTTCTGGATGCCGGGCTAGTATACCTGCCCTCTCCCAGACCAAAGGCGTGCAGGTCCAGGCCTCGTTCAGGCTCGTCACAGAAGGCGAGTCCACAAAGTCAACCCGGAAGTGATCCCGGCGTGCTTCACTCGTTGGCCCCACATGAGACAGCGGAAGCTGCGTCATCCGCATCTCCCCTCAGTGAACCGGAAGCTAAACATAGCAAACCGGAAAGCGAGAGATGCGGGCGACTCCCAAAAACAGGCGGAGCGCAAGGGAAAGTCTGCGTCACTATTACAAACCGGAAATTGAACTCAACAAATCCTAAAGGCGAAGATAGACACCCGGACATCACCTAGGGTGGACCGAAATTAACCCATGTTTTCATATGGGTGGATGATCAATCTGGATGGTAATATTACTTAACACTAGGCAATGCCAAAAACAGAAAACTAGCCTATTCATAGGTAAAAGCGAATCACAAAGCATCATCCCATAAATACATAACTCAAAATATATAGATATCATAATACCACCAATCCCTATATGAAGCTTTACTATCGCTAATGGTCATAGGTGTGATGATGTGGGAAAGGTCTTGTGGATGACCAATACACCACCACACCACAGACCAGAACGATACTAGACAATATTGATATGTAAAATATATTGAATATACACTATCAACATAGCAATCCAAAAATTTCAACAATGTCATAGATCACCAGCCCACGAGGTGCGCATCCCATGATGAACCTTAAATATTACAATCCCAGTCAAACACCTTGAAACTGTAAAGGGTCATCAGCACAATAATGTGTGCAGGAACCTCACAAAGATGTAGGCCGGTACCACCATAAGGATCCTACTGACACCCTTTTCATGGCCATTGATATATATGTTCCACCATGGAGGGGGGGATCTAAGGTGAGGGGGCTTTCATGACTCGAGACCTATTGGATCTACGAGCTTCGATCCTATCATCCCCATGGGATGAATGCCGAGTGGGACGTCAATGCATTTATTAACCGCGCTTGATGTTCCACTCTACATCTTTGTGAGGTTCCTGCTTACATTATCGTGCTGATGACCATTTATTTACTAGCCCGGCATCCAGAACGAGGCGTGAGGTGCACGCCAGCATACAATCTAGTACCATGCGGTAAGACGGGCGGAAGTCCCAAGCCGCAATCTGGATCTGGTTTGAACCCGGACTAATTGGTTTGATTGGGTTCTGTATCTATTTAAACTGCAATGGTGACACGCGGCCCCCACACCCCAGACGATGTCCACGCAGACAAAACGTGTCTGTCATGTTGTCTGGCAACTTCATATGCTTGCTTTAAATTCTTTCTTAATCAATCTACATAGCCTCGATGAGATGTTAAGGATGTATCATCAGCAGATATTCCAAAGACTAAGTCAATTGGTAATCTAGCTTCTCACCCGAACATGAGACGGTATGGGGAATATCCATTTGCATCACTCACAGTACTGTTGTAGGCATGTACTAAAGTAGCAAGATGATTTCCCCAATTCTCTTTCTTCTCAGAAAGCAAGGTACCTAGCATGTTTAATAAAAAGTTTGATTAAAGCACTGAGGTTGGGGATCTCCTTGAGGGTGATATGGCGTGGTGCGTGACTTCTTAATGCCCATAGATTTGCACAAATGATGAATAAGCTTACTTTTGAAGTCCCTCCCTTGATCAGAGTGGATTTGTACAGGCAGCCCGTAGTGGACGAAGAACTTATCCACCAACACCTTAGCTACGGTGGGGGCTTGCTGGTTTTTAGTGGGATAAGCTTGTGCATATCTGGTGAAATAGTCAGTGACCACCAAGATGTTACTTCTTCCTCCAGTATTTGGCTCGAGGCACAGAAAGTCAATACATACTAAGTCTAAAGGGCCCTGACTTTGTAAATGCTCCATAGGGGCAGCCCAAGTTGGGAGAGTCTTTCTCTGAATACAGGAGATACAAGTGTGACAGTAACCCTCCACTTCCCTTCTCATATCTGGCCAGTAAAACCTAGCTCTGATTAACTGTAAAGTCCTTTCTATTCCCAGAAGTCCATGTTCATCATGTAAGGACAACAGGATGGAATTTCAATGTTTCTCAGGCAGATACAGCTGCCAAGTCTCTTCCTTCTCTTCATTTGGACCTCGTCTATGAAGTAGTCTATCTCTTAGTTGTAATCTGTTCCATTTACAATGTAGTATCCTAGCCTGTTTGGCAGTGCTCTGTAAAAGCAATTGAGGGTTTTGCTGTGTTAAAGCCTGCAAAGCCACATGACTCAAAGAATCCTGTTTCTGATCAATCGTGATCTCCTTCTTAGCGAACCGAGGAAGTCCTTCACTCCTCACTTGGGTCAGTCCACACTAAGATAGGGGGATCCCTGCTGGTGAGACTCCTATGGATTCAGCCCCTGCTCCTCCCCGTAACTGATGAACCAATCCCTTGCATAGGGCTTGAACTTCATCAGCTGGCACGAAAGTCCATTCTTGAGGCTTCTGATTCAGACAATATGGCTGATGTGACAAGGCATCAGCATTCCTATTTCCAGCACCGGGATGATATTTAAGACTGAATTGAAACCCGGCCAACGCAGCCAACCATCTACGTCCGGTGGCATCTAGCCTTGCAGTTGTCAACAGATAGGTCAATGAATTATTGTTAGTCTTGACGACAAATTGGGCTCCATAAAAATAATCTTTCAACTTATCCACCACTGCCCATTACAAAGCCAAGAATTCCAACTTATGAGCTGGGTAACTTCTTTGACAAGGAATAAGACTTCGGCTTACATAAGCTACCGACCAGAGTTGACCATCTTGCTCCTGATAAAGTTATCCACCCAGTCCATCTCTGCTGGCATCCACATGAAGTTCATATTGCTTAGAGGGGTCAACATAAGCTAAGACTGGGGCCTTAGTTAAGCCCAATTTTAATCATTGATAAGCTTCTTCACACGAGGGGGTTCACTGATTACAAATAAATTGCCCAGGGATGGTGCAAGGATTTTTGACACCCTAGGTGAAACCTCATTTTGCCGTCCCCCATTGGCTCCACCCCTGACCCCACCCCTTCCCCCCTGCCCAGCCTAATCAGCACTAATCAAATATAGCCTGATCAGCGCCAATCAAATGCAGCCTCACCAGCCCCATCAAATACAGCCTCACCAGTGCTTATAAAATACAGCTTCACCAGAGCCAATCAATACAGCCTCACCTGTGCCCATTAAATACAGCCTCACCAGCGCCAATTAATACAGCCTCTGATCTCCGTGTCCTATGACATGCCAGGATGCATCCTGCATAGTGCCCTCCATGTTGGTGTGGGGGGTGGCTATAATGCTGGCCAGTGACTGTAGTGATATGCATAACATGCCAGGATGCACAGCGGCCTCTGGGGGGGATGGGGGCATGGTGCTGCCAGCTGCGGCTCTCCTCTCCACTTCACTGACACGATCGAGGCAGAGGGGCCTCCAGGGGGGCTGCTCCTCTCCAATTCTCAACTGCACTGATGACATGATCAAGACAGCTGCCAGTGACAGACCAACAGTTGCCAGGCACCCTAGATGGCAGTGCGTCCTAGGTGGCCGCCTACTCTACTTACTGGTAGAACCGGACTTGATCTTCCCTCTTCAGCTTGCCATTTCACTGCTTCACTGGTCTTTACCCATCCCCTTCTCCAGAGGCCACTTGCAACAATTCATTGAAGGGCTTGGCTATCTTGGCAAAATTGGCCACAAACCATCCTCCAATAGTATGAGCAAAATCCTAAGAAAGATCTCAACTCCATTACAGTCTCCAGTTGTGGCCATGCAGTGACTGCTTCCAGTTTCTTTGGGTCACTTGCCACTCCATCAACCGACACGACATATAAGTGACTGAGGAGAGGTAAAACTGGCATTTCTCCAACAATAACCCTTCCTCATGAAGTCTCTCAAATACCTTTTCCAGTCGTGCCTCATGCGTTTCCAGGGTTTTTCCGAACACTATGATATCCTCAAGATACACCAGTACTTCTACCAAATTCATGTCTCCCAATGTTCTCTCCATCAATCTTTGGAAGCTAGTTGGAGCTCCAGTTAATCCCTGTGGCATTCGGTTAAATTCAAAGAATCCCAGAAGGCAAATGAAAGTCGTCTTCTCCTTGTTCTCGACACACATGGGTATCTGATAGTACCCACTTTTCAGATCCAGCACGCTAAGCCCTGTAAGGTATCTTCAATTCTTGGAGTGGTGAACTGATCAGGGATTGCTCTCTGATTGGTAGTTTGGTAATCTATACACATCCTCAAGGCTCCATTCTTCTTCCGAACAACGATTGGGGAGGCAAATGGACTCCTTGATTCCTGAATTAATCCACTCCTCTTTAACTCTGCTAACTGCTCCCTCAAATCTTCTAGATCACTGAGAGGGATCCTCTGAGCCCTTTCTCTAAATAGTTTTTCTTCCTGCAGTTGAATCTTGTGGTGAGCACTTTTGGCACACTCCATATCAAAATCACCATTAGCAAATATTTCCCTCCATCGCCGTAGTTGAAACTTTATTCTCTCTCTCCATGCAGGAGGCAAACCAACAGCACACTCTCCTTTCTCAGATTGTTCAGACTCTCTTCTTCTTGATCCTCCTCAGGTGTCACTGGAGTGGCTGCACTCACTTGACACACAGACACCTTGCCTTCAGAATCACAGGATGATCAGAGATGTTCTGCAAACTAATAGGCACTTTGTTCTGATTACTCAGCAGGGCCTTTGTGGGTACTATCTCAGGAACCATGGCCAAGCCTGCAGCTTCAGGTTGGGCATCCGTTTCCTGCACTACAAAAGGCCCAGGATGATCCTAAGTCAACTTCACAGTAGCCTTCAAACAGATGACTTCTCCCGGCTGAAGCACAGTTTCCTTCATATCCAGCTTCCACAGACAACGCACTCCTTGGGCTGGGGCCTTCTTTTCCTGGATCACTTGCTGACAATCTTGGTACAAAGTAGGATGAATCTTTGAATGTAAGGCCCCATTTCCTCCTACTATTTTATCCAACAGTCTTCAAACCAAATCAGTATTAGTCCCAATGATCATGGAGTTGTTCTCCGCTCTAACCAGTCTTGTGCACACCACAGCCAAAGTGTCAAAGGTTTCCATGCTACCGGTGGCTGCTGGTCCAAAGGAAATTCTGATAGGAATGTATTCATCATAGGGGAATCGATTGGTCCTAAGTCCCCAGATTTCCAGCTTGTTCAGTGGTGTGTGCTTTAGATACTGATTGTAGAAGTCTCTATAAAGAAGGGTAACCTGAGCTCCAGTATCTAACAGGGCCGAATATAAATGCCTTCCACTTACACTGAAACAATAGGAGAAGGTCCTACCAGCTTTTCTTTAGGACATTAGAATTTCTTATCAGCCCAATTTGTGAGGATCTAACTCTGGCCCGAGGAATCAACTCAGTATTGATTCCCTGCACCTGGTGCTCCGACCCCGGTGACGGGTTAGACACTGTTTCCTTAGGACTTATCTTCCTTGGACTTGTCTTGCTCTTGCTTTGCTTTCTGGAGCTCAGATTCTTCAGGTTCTCAATTGGCTCCTTCACTGAGACCCTGGGAAGTTTCCCACCTTCTGGGTTGCCAAGATTTGTTGTAATGCTTTCAGTAACTCTGCCATAAGATTGAACTCCTCTCCTCTCTTTGGGCCCTGCTTCCTGAAATGACCAGACTCCCCACACTTGAAACATTTCCTTGAATCAGTTCTGTCAGTCTGGATAGTAACTTGGGCTTCCATAACTCTGGACAAAGTTTGCTGCAATTGATCTTGAGCATGGATGACCTGCGTTAACAACTTAACTGGAGATTCTTCAGGTGTTGAAGGGTGCATATGGATTCTGGTACTCTCTCCCCATTCTGAACCCTCCTCACTCAGCCTCAAACATTCCAGATTTGATCTGCACTTGTTGGGCTGTCACTAGAGTTGATCGAACCTCTGGAAGTCCGGGTTCGGCAGGTTCGGCCGAACTTACGGACAAAGTCCGGGTTCGGGTCCGGACTTGACCCGAACTTTGACCCGGACCCCGAACCCCATTGAAATCAATGGGGACCCTAACTTTTAGGCACAAAAATGGCTGTAACAAAGTCCTGACAAGTCCTAGAGGTCTGCAAAAGGAAGGAAAATGGGGGTAAGAGTTGGACAAGTGCCCTACAAAGAAATGGGGATAGGGAAATAGAGGTTCCAGCTGTTGCTTTAAGGGAAAGATTATTGTTCTAAAATCATCTCCAAGTTCTATAGGCAAAGTGTATTCTAGCCGCAGAGAGCCATATTATTGTTCTAAAATCATTTCCAAGTTCTATAGGGAAAGTGTATTCTAGTCGCATAGAGCCATATTATTGTTAGAAAATCATCTTCAAGTTCTATAGACAAAGTGTATTCTAGCCACATAGAGCCATATTATTGTTATAAAATCATCTCCAAGTTGTATTGGAGATGATTTTATAACAATAATATGGCTCTATGGGGCTAGAATACACTTTGCCTATAGAACTTGGAGATGATTTTAGAACAATAATATGGCTCTCTGCGGCTAGAATACACTTTGCCTATAGAACTTGGAGATGATTTTAGAACAATAATCTTTCCCTTAAAGCAACAGACTCTACCTAGTCCAGTCAGATTGTTCTGTGCAGCAGGATGAGGTCTGTAATCTGTCCCTCAAAGCAGCAGTACTAGTATCTCTCCCTAGTCCACAATCAGATCGTTCAGTAATGCAGCATGAGATGTTCTATAATATTTGCAATTTGTCCCTCACAGAGCCAGCAGCATCCTCTCCCTAAACTATCCTGAGAGCATATGACATGCAGCACGGTGACTCCAGCCTCATATAGAGGCTGGGTCACATGGTGCACTGGCCAATCACAGCCATGCCATTAGTAGGCATGGCTGTGATGGCTTCTAGGGCAAACCAGCGAAACACTTGTTGATTGGCTGCCCTTGGCAGCTATTCAACACGTGTAATAAAATACCAGAACCCCGGACCCGAACCCAGACTTTTTTGAAAAGTCTGGGTTCCGGTTCGGGTCTGGGTCCCGGACACCCCAAAGTTCGGTACGGACCCGAACTTTACAGTCCGGGTTCGCTCAACTCTAGCTGTCACCTTTCGAGCTTTGAGAGTAACATTAGCCCCTCTGGGAGATCCTTGGTTCTTTTCATCCAACAAGGCCTCTTCTTCTCTAACCATCTTCATCATCTCAGGATAAGTGGGTGCAACCTGTATTCCCTTCAACAACAGTCACAAAACAATAGGATGATTAGATCTCGCTCCTTGTAGAATCCTTTCCCATCTCACTTTATCAGCTTCCTTAGAATCAATTCCTTTCTTTAGGATGTATTTATGCAGGACTCTATCAACTCTGACGACATATGCAGATAGCTTTTCTCCTCTAGACTGATGAGTATGTTCAAACGTATACATCAAGTCAGGAATTTTCTCCACTCTCCCATATACACTGCACACAGAGCTTCTATATAGTCCATAGTAATGCATTCTGGCTTTCCTCTCTTCAAACGTTGAATCACATCCTCAGCAGGGGTTCGCAGACTCTCACTTATCCGCTGTCTTTTCATAGCTTCGGGCACATTCCAATCTTCCACTGCTTGAATGACCTGATCCATCCAGCTGTCAAAGTCCTCCTCTCCTTCAGGAGTGGGTGTGCGACCCAAAAAAAATTGTTAATCAGACTTTCCACAAACTTACTCTTGTCCATATAGAATGAAGTGGGTGGAAATCCCTTGAGGATAGCCTCAGCCCCTGCTTCCTTCATGTCAGACTTCACAGGGATACTCAAAGGCCTCTTCCAATTCTGATCCTTCTTCCATATGCAACAGTATAATCTGAGCCTCCAATCCTTCAATCAGGGTCACAGTTTCCTCCCGAAGACTCACTGGAACACTTTACCACCATTCTACTAAAGCATAGGTTTTTTATCTTCTTCATACTCAATCTTTAAATCCACAACATAGGACCCTTGATTGGGAAAGGCCCCTCTCAGCATCAATCACACATCCTTCTCAGTCCACCCAACTCCAGGTAGATTGAATACACTGGACAACTCTAGCTGGCTCCCTTCTTCCTGTGCCCACTTGGTGACAGCAAGTGAGTCCATCTGACTTTAAGGGGATTCTTCAGACCTTTTGAGGTTCACCATAGGGGGAATCCTGGACGAGCCCCCAAATGTAGCACTCAGACTACAAGTTTAAGTTTTTAAAGCTGAACTCCAGACAAAACAAATGTTGACTAAACATAAGCAGCAAGGGTATCGATAGTTGAATCTTGATGTTCTATGCACACCAGATCTGTGCAGCAATCTATGTTGAAACACCTCCTGTGCTATGCCTCTATGCAGAACATTCTTATAATGAATGAATGAATGAACTTTATTGCCAGGTATGTTCACACATACGAGGAATTTGTTTTCGTGACAGAAGCTCCACAGTGCAACAAAATGACAGCGACAGAACAAAAACACAAAATGGAATAAAAAATTTAAAAAATGTAAAAATTAAAAATTTTAAAAATTTTTAAAAAATACAAATAGGTAGGTAAGGAACGAAAAATATACAAATTGACAATGTATGGCAGGTATATTACAATGAACATTATTGGTTTTTTTTTTGTTTTTGTTTTTTTCAATTGTTCATTAGATGGATTGCCTGAGGGAAGAAACTTTTCCTGTGTCTGGTCGTTCTGGTGCTCAGTGCTCTGTAGCGTCGACCAGATGGCAACAGTTCAAAGAGGGAGTGTGCTGGATGTGAGGGGTCCAGAGTGATTTTGCCGGCCCTTTTGTTCACTCTGGATAGATACAGTTCTTGAATAGACGGGAGGGTTGAACCGATGATTCGCTCAGCAGTCCGGACTACCCTCTGTAGTCTTCTGAGGTCAGATTTAGAAGCTGAGCTGAACCAGACAGTTACTGAGGTGCAAAGGATGGATTCGATGATGGTGGAGTAGAACTGTTTCAGCAGCTCCTGTGGCAGGTTAAACTTCCTCAGCTGGCGAAGGAAGTACAACCTCTGTTGGGCCTTTTTCACAATGGAGTCAATGTGAATGTCCCACTTCAGGTCCTGAGAGATAGTGGTGCCCAGGAACCTGAATGACTCCACTGCAGTCACAGTGCTGTTCATGATGGTGAGTGGGGGGAGTGCAGGGGGGTTTCTCCTGAAGTCCACGATCATCTCCACTGTTTTGAGTGTGTTAAGCTCAAGGTTGTTAAGAGTGCACCAGACAGCCAGCTCTTTAACCTCCTGTCTGTAAGCAGACTCGTCACCGTCCTGAATCTGTCTCTTAT
>BLSH010029351.1:536461-549505 GCA_018402905.1 Glandirana rugosa
ACCGTTGTGACTCAGTCTCAGGTGAGTGACATATGTGACGTGTGTATTCGGTGTGTGTTTTATGAGGAATCAATGAAACGTTCTCAGAGTGTCAGTGTGTATTGGGAGTCATGTTTCCTGGTAAAAAAAAACAACTTGAGTTTTTGCGAGTAATTATCAGTATTTCCTATATATAGGTTGTCTTACAGAAACATTTGGGTCAATAATGTAAATTTTACAACACCACTGTAATTCTAAATCGTCCGGTTGTGTGATGTCTGACGGACGTCTTTTGATGACATACCCCTCGTCTATTTTCTGGACGTATTTCTCTGCGTCTCATCTTCATTGAAGAGAAATAATATTATATTAATACCACACTGATGCGGAGTCGTTCAAAGTAAACTGAGTCCTTATTTTACCAGAATAATTCCTCTTTGCCACTTTGATCTCCTTTTCCAGTGTGTATTTAGCCTGTTTATACAAACCATTATAATTATATTATAATGTATATAATATACATTATAATGTATATAATATACATTAAAATTATATTATAATTATAATTACATTATAATTATATTATAATTATATTATAATAAAGAGAAGTTACTTCTACTCTGCGTCTCTTTATGCAGGTCTTTTATCTGCTCCCCATACAGTAGTTTTCTGCAGGCAGTCTGTAGTGTGTTGGCCTGCTAAATCTTAATGTCACCACAACATTTTAAATGTAATAACTGGGTTTACAAAGACATTCTGTTGGATATATATCCTTTATGACTATTAATGAGCGTTTTTGAGTTCAACAAAAAAAAATGGTCCTTTGTACTGAGGGTTATGTGTGACTGTGAGACTCTTGCAAAGTAACTAAGGAGTATTTTGTGTGTGGCTTATGTGTGCAGTGTATACAGTGAGTGGACTCTGACTCAGTGTTGCCAACCACCAGTAAATTTACTGACAGTTTGTAAAAATCAGTGATTTTTACAATTGTCTATAAATATCAGGGTCTGATAATTTGTCATGCTGTGCTGACTTTTTAAGTGTAAACCAGGCAAACTACTTGATATGGGTATTGTCAGTGTTTCCATGTTGTGTTTAAATATCAATTGTCTTAATTTTTAATAGGAGTTCAGTTATTTTTAAGGTTGCCAGTAAAAAAATGTGCTCCACCAGTAAAATTTCCATGTTTTGCCAGTAAAAAACACTGCGGGAGGTTGGCAACACTGCTCTGACTCTATTTAACTATCTTCTTCCTAATGAGTTCTATGTAGCTATACCCATTTTTCACCAGAGTAAAATCTGAAAACCAATAGATATATTTGTTAATCTTGCAGTGGGCTGTTTTCCAGTCTCTTTATGTTCAGTACAGGACCATAGTCCCTGCATAGGTTTTGATGATGTCAGAGGCTCTAAAACCACTGAATCATAGGGTAAGAAGAAGGGACTGGACTTGCAGCACAGAGGAGCCTGCAGGAGCAGAGAATTAGGTAAATGCAATTGCTTTACTAAGTCCCATAATCCTAAATTAGCAGTTAAAGTGGTATTGAACCCCAAACCAAAAGTGTGATATATTGAGGTTACCAGTATATAGATGTGGTGGCTGCTTTAGTTTTCTGTTTTAGGTTTTTATTCTTTATTTCACCTTGTGAAATAACACACTTACTGTCTAAGCCTTGGTTCACATTGATGCTACTTTGAAATCGCTGCTCCTTCACTTGAAGTAGAGTGATTTCAAAGTAGCAAGGTCAGCACAATTTCAGGTGCTCCTTGATAGACATCTGTGTGGCTTCATGCACAGATGACTATTGAAGTCACACATGAAATCGGCAAAAATAGTGCAGGAACTACTTTTGCAAATCGTAGCGGCGCTGAAAAATTGGTGTCGCACCGATTGGAACAGTGCCATTGCTACCAATAGGCTGCAACTTGTCATGCAATTTGATCTCTCAAATTGCTTTGACAAATCACTCCAATATGAACCTAGGCTCAGGGTGTCTGTATTCTGAATTAAATAGTAAGGCAGACACTTTTAGACAGCAGCATTGTCAGTCTGGGTAGAGGGTAGTATTAGGGTCTTTTCACAGGGGCGTTCCGTATGTCTGTTTTTCCTCCATCCGTTGGTGGATGAAAAACAGACATACATGTATCTCTATGGGCTAGCGGATATCCATCCGCTGACATCCATCTCCGCTAAGCTCTGTTTTTTAAGACGGAAGAAAACCCTATTTTTCTTTGGTTTGAAAAACAGAACGGATGAAAAACAGATGTTAGCAGATGATCCGCTTACATCCAATCCACTGACATCCGTATTTGAACGCTTTTTTTTCCCTCATTAAACCCCATGTATATAGCTGTTTGCTAAGGAGGAAACCGGCCGTACCATCCTTAACAACTGGTGAGTCCCCAGCTCTCAGCTGACAGCTGAATGTAAAAAAAAGTGTGGATTCAGAGGGGACCCCCAATGCCAAATTTTTTTTTTAAAATGCTGTGGGGTCCCCTCCAAAATTCATACCAGACCCTTATCTGAGCATGCAACCCAGCAGGTCAGGAAAGGGAGGGGACGAACAAGCGCCCCCCCACCCCCTCCTGAACCATACCAGGCCGCATGCCCTCAACATGGGGGGATGGGGACAAGGGCCTCTTCCTGACAACCCTGGTCGATGGTTGTTGGGGTCTGTGGGCGGGGGGCTTATCAGAATCTGGAAGCCCCCTTTAACAACAGAGTTCATTAATCACTAACCAGCCTGTACACATCAGTAAGTCCCCGCTGAAACCAGCTGTATATAATCTCCGACCAAATGTATAGTGTGGAGTAGGAGTGGAATGTATAGCTGATGGGTTTATTATACTGGTGAGCAGTTCCCCTTCCACCACCTGGATTCTGTTTACATGACCCACGCTCTGTGCTATCCTTCAATTTGCTTGCAATTGGATTTACACTATGTGGAGCCCTTCTTTTTCCCTTTCGGATCCATTTGTCGTTGATGTGAGACACTGAGAGTTTAATTGGTGATTTGTATTGATACCCTCTACCGGCCTATTAATCGCTTTTCAGCAGGCTTGAGACGCAAGAGCACTTTAAAGATACCATGTTGAACTATCAGCACTTTATGATCTTATTAGCAACAAGCTATTTTGCACATGGATTTTGGTTTTGATGCACTTTTTACACACTAACTGCTATAGACATTAATTGTGTGTATATATGGTTTTTAGTTATTACATTTTTATATATTTATCATCTTTATGTATGCTATTGTTTGTATTTTTGCATTTTTTGCACAGCATTCACCGTGAATAGGTGGTGTCATAGATATATGATACACCATTAACTGTATTAGTGCTGCACTTTATATCCACTACCCTTTAACAACCCCACCCTATGTGAATCGGTATCGTATACATTGTATTCCTACCCATTCACCCCAAAAAGCAGTGAAATGAAAAGAAAAGAAAAACAAGAGCCGGTTTTTGACAATCCCTTTATTAATAGCCCTGAGCTGTTTTTTCCCCATGCCATCCTCTCTGTCGCCATCTCTCCCTGAGCCATCTTCTCTCGGTGCCTTCTCTTCCCTCCGTGATCTCTCCCGCTGTCTTCTCTTCCTGCCACCGCCTCTCCCGCTGCCTTCTCTCCTGCCGTCGTCTTCTTCCTCACCGCCGGTTACCCGCTAAAAATAAAAAAGCTGCTGTTCTATGGGGCCGTCTTTCTCAGATGACAACACAACGGAGGAAGATGACCACAGAAGAACAGCGGCTTTTTTTATTTTTAGCTGGTAACCAGCTACAAGGAAGAGAAGGCAGCGTGAGAGACGGTGGCAGGAAGAGAAGGCAGAGGGAGAGACTTCGGCGGTAAGAGACGGCAGCAGGAGAGATGGTGCAGGGAGAAATGGCTTGGGGAGAGACAGCAGCGAGAAATGGCGGCAGAGAGGATGGCACTGGGAGAAGACAGCTCAGAGCTATTAATAAAGGAATTGTCAAAAACTGGCTCTTGTTTTGTTTTTTTACATTTCACTGCCTTCTTGGGGAATGTGAAGGGGAATGATGTACCCGATGCACATGGGGGGGCCCGGGATCTGTTAAAGGGGGCTTCCAGATTCCGATAAGCCATCCGTCCAGAGACCCCGACAACCACCGGTCAGGGTTGTAGGGAAGAGGCCTTTGTCCCCATCAACATGTTGAGGGCATGTGGCCTGGTATGGTTCGGGGGGGCTCGCTCGACCCCTCCCTTTCCTGACTTGCAAAACTGCGTGCTCGGATATGGGTCTGGTATGGATTTTGGGGGGACCCACGTTATTTTAAAAAAAATTGTGGTGTGGGAGTCCTCTCCAAATCCATGCTAGAATCGAAGGTCCTGGACCTGGGGGGGACCCCACGCCGGCAATTTTTTATTTACATTCAGCTGTCAGCGAGAACCCTGCTGAGAGCTGATGACTTTTCGGTTGTTAAGGATGCGGCGGCCAGCTTCCTGGCCTCCTCCTTAGCAACCACCTATATACAGTGTTTGAAGTTCAGTTCAGTCACTTTTGTTTTGCAAAAAACAGATGTCAGCAGATATGAAAACGGATGTAAAAATTGACATCCGTATCCGTTTTTGATCCTTTTGTTACAAAAAAAACGGAAGGCCTGTGTGAAAGGACCCTTAGATTAACAGATTTAGATGGACTTGACTCACAAATTGAAGCTGAACTCTAACTAACATCTTATAAACAGTTACAGCAAACAGTTTTTTTTTCATTTTGTGACAAAGGTTATACATAAATGACTATTTAAGCAACCCTGCATGTTGTTTGTCTCAACCCTCTAACTGATACTTTGTCTGGACTGTTTGGTCTGTCATTAAGTTGAAAAAAACAGACTTACTGGCTGGATCACCAGCTGAAAATAAAAGAACAAGCCTAAAAAAGGAAAAGAATTAGTAACCTGCAAGTTAATTTTTTTGGTTTTTAGGTTTAATCCCCCTTTACCCGTGCAGTGTGGGAGTAGCCATACTACAAGGGATGATTTTTAGGTTGCATGGAATTTAGCTTTAAGTGCTACCCATGCAGTAAAAGACAAGTTCTCAGCTTTTAGTTACATCTATTGAAACTAGCAGGCTTCACTTTGCACTAGAGAACTACTGACAGCTTACTTGTTAGTTTGCATTTAATGAGTAGACATGCTCATAGTAGTAATGTTGTCTTATTAGCCATACTAAGTTAGTTCATCAATGTATTATACTCATAGGTGTGCGCAGCCCATTGCATTAGGGTGTACACTCCAAACCTCAAACACACATGCCTTTCTTTGCAGCCTCAGATGCACTGGACAGTGAATGAACGGGAAGTGCTCTGTGCTGAGCGGCTTCCTGTTAATTCACAATATGAAGCATAGTAAACAGTTTACTACTCTTCAGTTATGAATGGACACAATGAGTGAGTGTGTTCATTTAGAAAAGGAAGGGGCTGGTAAATTACATATTTACTAGTCCCTTCCCCTGCTCTCTATCCTGAAACAATCCCACAGTAGGGGGGGGGGGGGGGAGCCAGCAGCACTGTGTAGCTGGGGCTAGGACTGGGGGAAAGCCCAGACAGTAGGGGGAAATCGACATGGCACACCCCCTGCGCACGCCTATGATTATACTATAAGTATTTATACAGAACCAACAATACACCTGGCACTTTATATATTGCATATTCACATCACTTCCTGCCCTTACGGAGCTTACTGTCTAAGGTCCCTATCACACATGCATATACACACAGGAGCCAATTAACGTATCAGCATGTCTACATAGTATAGGGGGAGACTTAGATATCTAGGGGAAACCCATGGAAAAGCCATGCAGATAGTGTCCTGGCTGGGATTAACCAAGCAAGCCACTTCTGCAGAAGTGCTAACCACTAAGCCACTGTGAGAAGGTCAGTATTCACAGCTTCAGTCTTCCAGATGAGTGAGATTTTGTTGAACTTCTGGGTTTAGCTCATATTTTCACACTCTGGTACATATCTCAAACTTTCCCATGCATGCCAACAGTGGATATCTTTCAAAACATCCTTTGGTTGTATAACCATGTGCATAAAGACACGTACAGTATCTCACAAAAGTGAGTACACCCCTTACATTTTTGCCACATATTTTATTATATCTTTTCATGTGACAACTCTGAAGAAATGACACTTTGCTACAATGTAAAGTAGTGAGTGTACAGCTTGTATAACAGTGTAAATTTGATGTCCTTTTAAAATAACTCAACACACAGCCATTAATGTCTAAACCGCTGGCAACAAAAGTGAGTACACCCCTAAGTGAAAATGCCCAAATTGGGCCCAATTAGCCATTTTCCCTCCCCAGTGTCATGTGACTCCTTAAGCCTCGTACCCACGGTTCGATGGTTGTATACAACAGGTCGTACTTACGACCGTCGTATATGTAATCGATCGTTCGTATGCGCGATTTGAACAGCCGAACATATGACGGTCGTACAAGGGGAGTTGTATGAGCAGACTAGAAAACTTGGTCGTACCAACAAGCTCTCATACGACCGTTGTATCGTGTGTACAAAGCAGTTGGTACAACAAGTTGTATTGTGCAAAACACGCATGCTCCAAGTCAGGAACGGCCGGAAGTGTCCGTTCGTGTAAACCTAGGTTTCTGTTTCACAATGCATATTCGTTCGTCTATTGGCAATTCAATTCAAATAGCGAAATGCAGCGCACATTAGCATCTTTTTCAATGGGATAATAATGAAGATGCACATTGCTAGTGATACACATGATACTAATGTAATAAAAGACAGCTGTTCTGTAGTGATATTAATAGAATTTGCATTATTTTTAATCTCTTTTATTCTATTTACCATTTCCCCAATATTATAATCTCTGAAATATGAGAATTCCTTGAATTGAACGTGTTTGTGGTCCCTTGCTATTTGTTCTAACTTTTATTTTTAATGTAACTGCCTACTTCAAACCTGTCATTTTCTTTAATAAACTTAGGCAAGTATTGTTATTTGAAATGTTCTTTATTTTTCAGTCATAAAGAATAAAAATTAAATTATGACAGTAATTTTTCATCAAAGAAAATATAACAGAAAACAAATGTGTAAGCATAACAAAATATGTTAAAAATTAAAACAACAAAAAAAAACAACTACAAAAAAACAGAAAAAAAAAAATAAAGCCCTCAATGGGGGTACTGCCCATAATCCCCAGACCAGGGTTGTTGGGGGCCATGGGGATAAAACTGCCACTGGGCAGCATGCTGTTGTGACAGTTGTGGTGGTTGTTGAGATGGGGTAGGTGGTGGAGGTGGTGGAGGTGGAGGAACATCTTCCAGGATTTTTGTGTGATGTGTGAGGAGCCTCAGCGCCCCCTTAAAGAGCACTTGGCTCATGAGCTCCTCTGCTTTTATTTTCTGGAACTCCTCCATTTTCTTGAGTTTTGCTGCTGCATAAGCAGCAAAGGACTCCTCCTGCTCCGGCTCTTTTTGGAGGACTTGGGTTGCCTGCTGGAAGAAGGCAGCAGCAGCATCGTCGGCATTCTGGGCCTCCTCTTCCTTCTCCTCCCAACCTCCAGTGGAGGAATCCGGGACTGGCATGCCTGTGATGTTCCAGCTGCCTCCTCCTCAGTCACCGTGTCGGTGACACTTTCCTGTGTATAAAAATAGTGACATTATTAGAATATGTTTGTTTGTGTGGGTGATGAATCCAAACACATTTACATTTCATTACTGTTGCTTATTGAATGATTTGAAATAACAAACACTAGCATTCTGGCACCAGCATTTTGATTTATCCTTAAAATGACTTTAGGCCACAACTGGGTTTGGATCTAGAAACAAATGTGTTAAACTCAAATGTTTGGATAATAATGTTTAGTTCTTATCATTGTATTTTTTCTTTACAATATGTTCACCAACACTATACCTGGGTGAAGACGGCCTCCTCCTCCTCCTCATTTTTAGGAGACATGACCTCACCTGAAGTTGAGGGAAGGGTGGAGATGGAGGGGCTAGCCTCAGATACATGCTATAGGAACTGCAGGCTGTGAAAGTACCACAGTTTAGGTACATACACCGCAGATGCTGCAGCTCCAGACCTCTTGGATTTCTCTACCTTCTTCACCTCCCTGCCAAAGGTTGTGCGAAGGTTTACAATTTTTTGCCGCACATATATAGTGGTTGCCTCTGGGTTTATTTCTTTACAGAGGTCAACCAGCTGGCTTAGGGCTGCCTCCTTGCGGTTCCTGTTAAAATACTCTTTCAGCTGCACACTCCACAGGCAGGGTAGCTGGTGGTAGAGCTCAATGAATTTGGGCAGGAAGTCCTGGGCAAAAAATATGTCGCTCATTACGCCTGCAAGACAGAAGACAAAACATCATGCAACTGCACCCAGCATACCCCAAGCCAAGCAGTATTAGGCTTGCTGCATCATCCATTTAATCCAGGACACATATGGATTACACAGGTTCAGAGGCTAATTTAATGCAGATAAGGCACCAAGTGAGTTTAATTACCACCTTAATCAGCCACAGAACATGAGTAATTAACATCTGTCCTGAATTAAAGGGATGATGTAGTAACCCTAAGCAGTATAAGCCATTCTTCCCAACAGGGCGGTCTTAATACCACCATGGACCCCTGGGCAAAGTAAGGCACTAGGGCCCCTACCAGCCTGCCCCGTTTTATGCACCTGCTCTCATGAATTTAAGTATAAATTGTTGATGGAATTAAACATATGTTCATCACTACTTTCAATCAAATTGATTTTAAAACATAGCATAAATTAAAGACTAATCAACACAAAGGGGGGAGCAGAAGGGCACAGTATAGGGGAGGGTTTAGGAGGGCACAATACAGGCTCCGGGATGCTGCCCCGGACACGAATATCCTGGCACAGCTTAGTAAAAAGCATGACTTTCTTGGTCAATCCGGGACAATTGTCAAGTATGAGAGATTATCATGGGGCCCCCATGTACCTGCAATCCAAGCATAACAGTATAGGCCTCTACCCACCTATCTCAGAAATTCCAGGTGAACCTTCGGTCGTTCCCACAGATTCCTCCACAGCGGTCATTCCCACAGAGCGTTCCTACCTACGGCAGTTTCCGTGACCGTTCGTTCGCCTTTTATACCTTGCTTTACATTGCGTAAGTGTACCGCTCTCAGGTGCATCAGGACGCTGGGGTGTGACACGTACCAACGCCTCCATGGAACGAACGAACGATCACAACAACACCACGACGATCGCAACAACATCACGATCAAGTATGGCAGATTCCTGCAGGAGCCACAGGAAAATTAAGGCCACCCCCATGACCAGGCCAGAAATGGCAGATATGGTGGCAATCCTGGAGGCCAGGGACTATGACAAAACATTTTGTGTTTGTGTATATGTAGCACAACCCCTGCACACCAAAATACATTTCAGAAGGTGAAATTTGGATCTCATGGAGAAATGAAGATTAGATTTCTCTCTTGGAGCAAGAGCAAAAATAAAGCACACATAGAACATCTCTTTTCCACATCAAAAAACCACAGACAAGAGTAGTTAAACTGAAGGATTCATTTATAAGGGTAAGATTAAAGATCTGGAATCATGTTTTGCCACGACACAGCCCCTCTCCCCACAAAATATTCTGTGTATTTGTTCCGCAAATCTCTTGCATTCTGGGTGGCCAAGGTAGCACGTCTACTTTGAAGGTCTGCCATTGCATCCAACGACAGATGGCCTTCAGTGGATGTACTTGGGCCTGGCAGGGCTGCATCAGGGTCAGTGGGTCCAGTTTGGATATAATTTGTTGCATTTATACGCAAAAAATTATGCAGAATGCAGCAGCACAGTACCACATGGTTGATTTTATATAAGGCCAAGTTTGTAGGTGTTAAAAACAGACGGAACCTGTTGGCCAAAATACCATAAGCATTTTCCACCACTCTTCGAGCACGTGATAGTCTGTAATTAAAAATCCGCTGGTCAGGGGTTAGGTTTCGTTGCGGAAACAGCTTCATGACATGTTCACCAAGCCCAAACACCTTATCTGCAACGAAGACAAAGTTCAGACCCTCCACATTTTGGTCTGCAGGTGGCAGGTTGAGGGTGCCATTCTGAAGCCACCTATAAAACTCTGTCTGCATGATGATGCCTCCATCGGAGTTGCGGCCATTCCTCCCCATGTCCAGGTACAAAAACTCGTAGTTTGCAGACATTATGGCAAGCATCACAATGCTGCAAAACCCCTTATGAGTGAAGTAATAAGAGCCGGAGTTGAGTGGTGGTACAATCCGAACATGCTTGCCATCAATGGCACCCCCGCAGTTAGGAAAATCCCATTGCTGCATAAACTGGGCAGCAACTTCCTGCCACTGCTGGGGATTTGAAGGAAACTGTAGATAAAAAAAAAAATTAGACTTTGTCAAACAAAAATGTTATTCAACATACAAATGCAAGGGCAACATAAGGCTACACTTCCATTCCCATCTCAGTCAAGATGTATAGACATGTGGGAAGCACAACCTACAGAAAATAGACTTGGCTAATTACACTTTTCAAACCATATTCAAACAAAAGAGATCACATGAGGTAAAATAAGTAGAAAATCAAGCAGGCCCTTGCACTACATATTTTGGGGAAATAGTAGGGAAATGTCACCAGCAAAAGATGGAGAGTGTGTATAGGAGATTACATTTCTGGAGATACAGTAGTTTTAAATGATGTAACTTTTTGGGAGCATGGGGCTTAGGTTTCACATAATAAGAACACCTCAAGCACTCTGCCTGGTTGGAATAATGTGGCAAAAGTGTGCATTTTGGGGGGGGGGGCTCCTAAACTGCATCTGGCATAAATAATTGTGGCATTACCAGGCTGAGTGGGCACTGCAGCCATCAGAAATTTGGGAGCCCCTTACACAGCTTACAACCTGCCCCCCCTTCTGATCACCAACCTTACCCAGGACCTTCACACTGGGCCATTCCACCACATCTGCCCACTGGCCAGGGGTGTACACATGTTGCAGCCCCAGTAGGAACAATACACCCTGTCACACTTGAGAGATGTAGCCTGCCAAGCATGACCCAGTGAAGTGTGCAATGCATGCTAGTGTGAAATCCAAGGGCTTCAAAAGCAGTGCACAGGCAACACAGCCTCACTCAATGCTTGCAATAAGACCTTGTGCCAAAGGATCGGTGCTGCAGGTCCCAAACTTGAACCAGTTGGGGTCCAGGGGGTCCTCTCCTTGTGGGGAAAGTTTGTTATTTTTGTCGCCTAGGGTTCAGGAGAATGGTCTCCCCAAACTGGATGCCCCCCTCCCATAGACTCCAATGTTAAAGACAGCTAAAGTCTTTGTTGTAAGGGCCCCTTGAGACACTGGGGCCCCTTACAACAGTACTGCCTGTACCCCCTGATGGCGGCCCTCTGATAGGGCTGCCACATCATCCCTTTAATCCAGGACACATACTAATTACATGGGTTCTGTGGCTGATTAAGGTGGTAATTAAACTCAATTGGTGCCTTATCTGCATTAAATCAGCCTCAGAACCTGTGTAATTCATATGTGTCCTGGATTAAAGGGATGATGTGGCAACCCTACCCTCTAAGTGTGTATGGACAGTGGACAACATGCTGGGGAGGCGTGTAGAGGAAAAAAAGGAGGTGAAAAAAGCTTAGAGCATGCATGAGGCCAAAGAAGACATTAAGAGTAAAGTTCAGCGAACTTCTAGAAGTCCGGGTTCTGCTGGTTCGGCCGAACTTCGGGACAAAGTCCGGGTTCGGGTCCGGACAGAACCCGAACTTTGTCCCGGACCCCGAACACTATTGAAATCAATGGGGACTCGAACTTTTAGGCACAAAAAGGGCTGTAAAATAGTCCTGGAAAGTCCTAGAAGTCTGCAAAAGGAAGGAAATGGGAGTAAGGGTGACCTTGTTATTAGCGGCTATATTTAAAGTGACACACAGACTTTACAGATGTTTGCAGAACAGATGTTCAGTTATTAGCAGCTATATTAAAAGTGACACACAGACTTTACAGATGTGTGCAGAACAGATGTTCAGTTATTAGCGGCTATATTAAAAGTGACACACACAGTTTCCAGATGTTTGCAGAACAGTGATATGGGTTCTCCCGGCTTATTTATACTTTTTGACACAGTTTGAAGATGATTTTAGAACAGTTATATGGCCTCTACCGTTAATTAATACTTTTCAGACCCATTTTGAACATGATCCACATTCACCTCCATTTTTGCTTTTTTTATGTTTTTATTTTTTAAAAAATATTTAAAGTTATTTCCCTGTCCCCATTTCTTTGTAGGGCATTTGTCCCACCCTCACCCCCATTTTCCTTCCTTTTGCAGACCTCTAGGACCTTCCTGGACTTTTTTACAGCAATTTTCAGAACTTTCATTAAAATTACCAGAACCCCGGACCCGAACCCGGACTTGTTTTTGAAAAGTCCGGGTCCGGGTCCCGGACACCCCAAAGTTCGGTACGGACCCGAACTTTACAGTCCGGGTTCGCTCAACTCTAAAACTGATGTAACCAATTAGCTTCAAGGTTTCATTGTCAAAACTTAATTAAAAAAGCTGAAGCTAGGACGTGGCTAGCTGCAGGCAGAGATGGACGTCTGACTGCTCTGCTCTGCTCAGCCTGAAACTCCCAGCTAAAAAACAGCAATACCTCAGCGAAGGAGCCCCCCTCAGTTCCACCGCTGAGGGGTCCCACATTTATCAAACACCTTTTGGTGCTCTTTGGACGACAGTGGAGGGACAGCAGCGGACCCAAAGTCATCTGAAACGGGACCAGCACCATCAGCCTTGGACCTGTCACTGACGCCAGCTATTCACATGCTAGGAGGACGGGTGAGCAAACTCTCCCCCTGACACAGCACCCAAAAGGCCCCCTCTCCCTCCTGCATCCAGCGGTGCTCTGCAGCATACAGAACAAGGAACGTAATGGTCCCTAGCATGTCACTCTCCTCAGGAGACGGCCACCTTCTCAAAGCTGTCATACTCCCCCAGACTAATTCACTGCCATCCGGGCAAAACTCACACAATTCCATGGCAACAGAGACATCATCGGCCTCAACGCTAAAG
>BLSH010029351.1:563985-587426 GCA_018402905.1 Glandirana rugosa
GAGGATTGAAAAAACATGTGTTTTACGTATTAATCTTCTCCAAAGGTGATGGTTCTTTTATTATTCGGATTCTGAAATTTGTCGTTAGGTCTCGATTGTTTAATAGACTAACGACAACTAGAAGGGACTAACTTGTTCGACATCTTCGAAGTCCCGGGTCAGTATCCTTTGGAAGATTAACATGGTATCAAAGTGCACATTTTGTTAAGTGCAGTTATTGATGTTCATATTTCTACAATATCAGATAACAAATAGGTTGTGTGGGTTTCACACTGGACCTGATATCATTGGCTCACTGTCTCTTGTGGATGGCAAAAGCCCAGGCTGAAGGTTTCCTATGACTGGGCCCTGAAGCTTCTACAGCTTGTTCAATCAGGGAAGATCAACAGCAATCAGATAATTTGTTAGCTCTGGATTGCTGTTTAAAGTCTTAGGCTTATTATTTTCTTGGTAGTGGAAACCTCTTCTAATTATGCATTTTGTGTACAAAAAAGTTAGGAGACAGCACACAAGTTAAGTTTTACCAGAAGGGTGAAACAAAGGTGGAGAATGTGGTAAAGCATCACTAACTAAATATCAAAGCATACAACAAAACCTTCAGGCACATATGCTTATTACATTATTATTATCCTGTTTGGGGGTGTTATATTTAGTTTCTGTGTGATGGATGCTTGCTCACCCTCATTATTCTTGGAATGAACTAGCTTCTGCCTTAATTAGTGAAGATCTCACAGCCAGAAGCTGCCCTTTGAAGCAATTAGATATCCTTTTACCTTTATATTTGGAATATATATAGCTGGAACTGACATTTGGAGTGCCAACCTTAGGTTTTAGATCTCACCATAGGCAGGTTTTGTGTTTAATTAATACTCTACTAGCATACAATGTATTTAATGTATTTTTTTTTACCTAGCTCATAAAAAGAACTTATTTTACAGAAAATCCAACCATATGAAAATGAAGATTTATTGTATTGTAGAATTATTTTTTAAAATTTCCAATAATTCTCATTTGAGCAGGAAGGGTTATATATTTACCATTTTACACAGTAGTGTAGTTGGCAAAATAAGTGGAACTCCAACAAAACAATTTATTTTGTTTTGGGCAGAGTGCAGAAACCTGTTTGGTTTTCATTGGTTTTAAATAGGGAGATTTCCCATCACGTCCTATCTTGATCACAAATGGTACACAGCAAAAAAAAAAAAAATCTTAATTTCTTGCACTCTATCCAGAATGTAAACTGGTTTTCCACCTTAATATGAAATGTAATGTGACAATTGCGTCTAGCTTTTCAGTATAAAAATTAATTAATTATCATCTTATTTTTGGACATTATTGTAAAATGTTACTTAAACATGCCTAGATAATAGTGTGTCTGTCCTTAAAAATTCCAGATTTTTTAAATGTTTTTAATTTTCATGGTGAATGAAATTCACGACCTATGCAAGGGAAAGTGCTGGATTTTAGCAATTGAAAATATACCTTTCATCATAAAAAAAAAATGCAGTACTTGTATGCAATACTTGCATATTTCCCCATGTTTTTTAAATTTACAAGAAATAGAGCTGACTTTTGCTAAACTACTGAATCTCTCTCTCTCTCTTCTTCCCTGCAACAAAGAGATTAATCATTTTGTTGCCCTGAACTGGGAGGGCTAATTAACTCCATGAGGTGGCAGTGGACATGTGCACAAGACACAGGACAGCTCTGAATTTCTGACACAATCGATAGGTATTTTTTTATTTTACAATCTTCAAAAATCAAAAAGATATAACAAAAGCTTTCAATAGTACTTTTCACAAAAAAAGGGCTAAAAGAGAGAAGGTGACAGACATTTATTCTGACAATGGGCTTATTTTATCTGATCCATTTTGGTTTCTTTTTTGTGTTCAATATACCATTGAAAAATTTTGTTATATTTGTTTAATAATTGCAAAAAATTACCTGTTGATCTTCTAAGAAATTTACTTCAAAGCTCAACTTCAGGAAATAACTTTTTTTTAAATTTTGGTTAGGAAATTCTGCTTTTGGAAATTTTAGATAGGTAGCTCCTATCCTCATATTGATCAGTGATTCCAAATTAATAGTAACTACAGCAATAGGGACCAAAACAACAAAAAGATACACTCAGCATGTTTCCAAATCAATGTTCTGTTTATTCCGTGCATTAGAAGTTTTTAATATACATGCTTACATATTAATATTGCATCATAGGAAGGCTAATTTCTTATCAGAGGAAGAATGTGAATATGTAATAAAAATTATAAGTGCCAAGTGCACAATGAGTGCAGTATGAAATACATAAGCAAAGCATTAAAAATGGAATACAGATTTATACAGCATTATAAAGTGTTTCACAAGTGGGGATATGTTAGAACCTGTGTTAGTTTTTCATTGCTGTCTCTGTCTCTTTGTGAGATTTACAGTACCTTCACTTCTGGTGGGGCCACCAGTACAGGAAGTAAAGCTAATCTCTCCAGCAGGGCCACAAACAACAATATAAGCACATTTGTTGAGCACATGTGTTCTCATTGAGCAAATTTCCCTCATGTCGGCTTACAGAGACAAAAAGTGAGGGGAAACATCTTCAAAGAGGCAGCAAAAAAGATCTAACAAATGTTTTAACTAGTGAAGGGAGAATCTGCCCAGATTCAATTCCCAAGAGTTTTGTGAATTTTGTTTGAAACTGAGCAAACCTGAATTTAGAGATGAATCCCATTTAAATTATTAAAGGAGTTGTAAAGGTAGAAGGTTTTTTATCTTAATGCATTCTATGCATTAAGATAAAAAAAAGTTCTGTGTGTAGAAGCCCCCCAGCACACTCGACTTACTTACCTGAGCCCCATCTCTCTCCAGCGATGTCCACGAGTGCCTTAGCCGTCTTCTCCTGATTAGCTGAGACACAGCAGCATTGCTATTGGCTCCCGTAGTCAATCAAAGTCAGTTAGCCAATCATAAGAGAGAGGGGACAGGGCCGGGTCGGGGCTCCCTGTCTGAGTGGATACAGGGACCAATGACTTGACTTGGGGGCCCCCATAGCAAGCTGCTTGCTGTAGAGGGCACTCGACAGGAGGGAAGGGCCAGTAACAGCGAAGAGGAACCTGAGAAGAGGAAGATCCAGGCTGCTCTGTGCAAAACCAACTGCACAGAGGAGGTAAGTATAAAATGTTTGTTATTTTAAAAAAATTTAAAAAAGGGAGACTTTACAATCACTTTAAGGGGCAAATCTTGATGTAAATTCTGACAATTTTTGAGGCTAATAGGCAAATTACTCACACAAAAGGCACATCAATTTGGGTACTGCCATAAGAGGCATCAATGCAAAAAGCAAGTTCTTTTCATGTGACTTTGATGGCAACACTGAAAATACACAAACATGTTGAGGATGCCATATTCATGGTGTTATAGAACAATACAATTTTTACATGCAGTCTCAGCAACAGCATACACTGGCAGGAAATTTTACAATTAGCTTGATGTACAAACAGCAGCAGCATTTCAACCGCATTAATTGTCATTTAAATAAAAAGATGTCTTCAGGTAGCTTTAGCAGCAACACATGGTTTTTCATCAAACGGTAATAGGCCTATTTTGGTGGGTTGATATAAACTGGCTAGTAGCTCGCTATGTCTCTTTTCTAACTGATGCAAAACTATTCTTCTGAAAGGCCAATTCATATCGGGCTCTCGTGAAGAATTAGGAAACCACAGATCATACAGTAATGAGTAATTGACTAACAGCAGGATGTTTTTTATGAGCCAGAATTGGTTGAAATGTAGTAGAAAAAAAGTACAGGCTGGGGTTTTACTGCAGCTGGCAACACATCAGGGAAAAATTAGCCAGCAGCAAGAAAGGTTTAAATAGCAAGGCTAGGCCTAAATTTACTATGGAAAAAGAGCACAGCCCAGGGCTGTAGAATGCATAGCAGTGTAAAATCGACCAGTAGCAGGGCAGTTTAATTAGGGATAGTAGGCCTAACTGATATGTGTAAAACTTTAATGTTATCTAAGGGAATATGGGCGTGCTGTGGATGTGAATGACATAATGTGATGGGGTCTATGTGCATACTGTTCTTGTACTGAATTTGTTTCCTTTTGTTTTCAAAAGATGCAATGGCCTGCTGCAAAAATAAATGGACATTAACAACAATGTCCACTTTGAGAACCCCAGGCATGAAAAAACCCTATCAATATAAAAAAAGCTACAAAAGAAATGAAAATTTCAAAATATCCCTCCTGAAACAGGGATTTCAGCAAAAAAAGTTTTCTATGGATAAGACAGCAACTAAAAGACTGTGCTCTGACTGGTGATCTCAAATCAGCAACAAAATAAAATAAAAGACCAATAATATGTAAAAAAGGTTGCCCAAATAGCTAACAATGAGAATGAAAGCACAGTTTCCCAACTAGCCCTGATCCATTTTTATATGGAGGATTTTATCTTTCTACATTTTTACTTGTCATATTTTAGTGTTTTTTAATGTTGGCGACCTTTGATTGCAGGGTGTATGGAGACCGCCTAGCAATTTGCTCTGCGGCTCCTTCCCTCTGCACTCAATTATCATATCAGATACACAATCTGTTCAGCTCTGCACCTGACTGCCTGTGGGAGGTATTTGCCAAGTTTTTCAGATTAGATTGGTGGTTACACCTAATTGGTCACATATATATACTCGCCATGGTCGGCTGCAGTGCCCAGGCAATGAATAAGCACCCGCTCTTGATGTGAAACATGTCAGCCATCTGAACCCTGCCTGTTGTGTTCCTGTGTGTGTGTCATTACATGGATTTTACTGGAATCTTCAATAAAGGTGTTGTACGGAGTGCGGTCGTCCAGTCTTTTCCTCACCTCTATAGCCTTGATCGATTGCTGCAGTTTGTCAGTGTTCCCTATGGTTTCCTGCAACAGCTTCCAAATCACTGACACTTTGGCTGCTCTGGGTCAACCTATGATAGTGAAGAGGCTGGCTTAACACAAAGACACTTTATTGACCCTTTATGCCTATTAGCCAAAATTCAGTCCACACAGTGCATCACGGTTAAACAAAATCCCCCGGGGAAACCTGGTCATAAATTTGTCAGGACTTTGAATTCTGAACCAGCAGGATTCACTGTGCACCCAAGGTAGCAGCGAACCTGAACTTCATATCTAGTTGTAACCCTTTTCCACCTATTGAAAATATGTTTCTCTTTCCATTAGATTTTTATTGCATTTTAAAGAAAATATAAAGACAGTTGCGGATAATGTATCTTAAAAAGATAGAATAATATATAACCAATAGTACAGGTAGTGAGAACATGCTCTCAATGCAACCTATGCATAGGCGGCTCAGTGTGAGTTTGGATGGGGATTATTAATATCAGTGCCCGGACACCCCAATTGGGATCAAAACTGTGCCCTGGGCTTTTTAGGATTTTGTGCGTTTCGGTCTCATTGAGGCATGAACTTGAACAAGAGCATAACTACAATGTTATATAATGTGTAACATATGAATATTATGAGGGTTTTAAAGTTAGGCTAGGGAAGGAAAGAAGGAAGAGGAAGGAGAGTGAAGAAGAGAGGGAGGTAAGTGGGTTGTGATAGGGAGCTGGTGCAACACGTGTATATGTGTTGAAGTGAAGAGTCCTGGTACGATGCTGACATACTGCTATTTAAGAGTTCCTGAAATTCAGCTGCCTGGGTTAAGTGGCAGAAGTGAAGTCGGGTCTTGGGGTATGGAATTTATCCAAAGAACTCAGAGTTAAAAGTTAAAAGTTATAAGGCTCTATGCTTGGAGAGAGCATTGTGGGTGTGTTACCCACGGGTGCCAGTCTCTTAGAATTTTTTCTTGTTTAAGATGGGCTTTTGCAAAGAAGTATTCTTGCTGAGCGTGGTCGTTGAGAATAAGAATCACCTCCTTAAGGTTTGGTGGGGTAGGGGATTTCCATTTGCGGGCTATGGAAACCCTAGCTGCTATGAAGAGATGCGTGAGGATGGTATGGTATCTGTAAGGCCATGAGTCTGTGCCTATTCCAAGTAAGGCAATCTTAGGGTCAGGAGGTAGGTTCTGGTTGATAATAGTGGAAATTAATTTGAAGAGTTGGTCCCATAAAGGTTGTATGATAGGGCATTGCCACCATATATGGTAGAGAGAACCAGGAAGGTTACAGTTCCTCCAGAATAGTGGAGAATGGTCAGAATAAATTTTTGCCAGTTTCTGAGGGGTAAGGTACCAGTGGAAGGTGAGCTTTTGCGTGTTTTTTCAGTGAAGAATACATTTGGAGTGTTTCCGTGGGAGGGATTGTGCTGTATGCCATTGATCTGGGGTTGCTGAGAAAGAGAGCGTTTTTCCCAGTTTAGAAATGGTATTGGTTTGTCTAGTTGAGCTGGGGTGGCAAGGGAGAGCTATATGGGACCCAGTCCTTTAAGTATTTTCGGGGGTGAGCGCAATATGTCTAGGATGGGACTCAAAGTATCTGAGTCACTAATCTGGATATTTTTTAAGGCATGTCGGATTTGAAGGTATTGGCAGAATGAGGTGCGAGGTAATTGAAAGGACGAAGACAGTTCTTGGAAGGAGCTAAGAGTACTTTGCGAGTACAGTTGTCCCACACTGGTGATTCCGGCTGACATCCAATTTTGGATATTTAGGTTTGGTATTATTATCCCCAAGGAGGATAGTGGGATAATGTCCAGGGTTTTATGGGATAAAGAAGTTGCCATATTTCTTAGTGAGGTCCATACTGTATGAATGGCATTAATAGTGCCCGAGAAGTGTCTCTGGGGGTGCGGATGAAGAATCAAGGCTCCTAAATAGATTTTCAGGTCCTGTTGTAGAGTCTCCTTGTCAATTTGATGAATAGTTGGAGAAGAGTTGGGAGTCCACCATGTTCTGGTATGATTTAATATACTAGCCTTGTAATATAAGGAGATGTTCGGGGCACACATTCCGTTGAATTTGACAGGGCGAAGAAGGCATGCTGTTTTAAATCTGGGGCGTTTCCCTTGCCAGATCAAGTTGCTAATAATAGTTTGTAGTTTCTTTAGGTGAGTTGAAAGGAAAGGCACTAGGAGGGCTCGAAAGAGGTACAGGATGTGAGGAAGAATGAACATTTTGGCTAAGGCTATACGACCTGCCCATGAGGATGTTAACTTCTGAATTGAAGAGGAGAGATTGATCATTTTTGATATAGCGTAGTAAAATTGATGTGGAACATTTTAGAGCTAGGGGAGGTTAAATGAATCCCTAGTTATTGAAGGGAAGCTGATGAAGCCCACGAGAAAAGGGCAAGTCCTGAGATATGTTGTTTGGTAAGAGGGGTTAGGTTAATGGGGAGCATTTGACATTTGTTATGGTTTAATTTGTAGAGAGAAAGCGTTCCAAAGTGTTCTAGAAGTTGGGTCAAGTGAGGGAGAGAGTGGAGGGGGTCTGTGAGGAAGATTATCACATCATCGGCGTATAGGCCTATTTTATGTTGGGTATTTCCTATTTGTATACCAGTAATTGAAGAGTTAGATCCGATATGTTCCACCAGGGGTTCCATAATCAAGGAGAATATTATTGGGCAAAGAGGGCAACCCTGCCTCGTCCCATTAGTAATGGGGAAGGAGGGTGATAGGAAGCCTGAAGTCCAAACTTTAGCTGTGGGGCGTGTGTATAGGGCCATGATAGCTGATAGGATCCGTCCCTGGAAGCCATACCCCCGTAGCACCTCGGTCATGTACATCCAGTGAACTCTATCGAAAGCTTTTTCAGCATTAAGAGATATTGCTAGAGCAGGTATATGGTGGTCTTCGGCCCATTGGATGAGATTGATTGATCGCCGGGTACCATCGGAGGTCTGGCGGTCAGGGACGAACCCAACTTGATCGGGGTGTATGAGAAGGGGGGTATATTGAGAGAGCCTATTAGCTAAAATTTTATTTGATAGTTTGGTATCCGAATTGAGCAGGGATATGGGGTGATAATTCGCAGGGTTGTCAGGGGCTTTGCCTGGTTTGGGAATGGTGACTATAGTGGATTCTAAGCATTCTTGGGGGCAGGTACCGGTGTCCATTATTTTGTTGAACATATTTGTTAAGTGGGGAGCTAGGTGATCAGAAAAAAGGTTGTAATATTCGTTTATGTATCCGTCAGGGCCCGGGGACTTGTGGAGCGGTAGTGATTTAATCGTTTTGGTCACTTCAATTGGGGTAATTGGGGCTGAGAGGTTTGATAGTTGGGGTTCTGAGAGGGATGGTAGATTGATTGAATTTAGGAATTATTTTAAGATGTCTGGATTCGGTGTCAGAGAGATAGGACTGTCTTGTAAGTTATATAGGGAGGCGTAACATTTTTTAAACTGATTAAACTGGAGAAAAGGGTATGAGGAAATTTGGGGTGCGAGCATTTCGGTGGGTTGGAGGAAGTGATGTGAGTCTCCTGAACGCAAATGATTTCGGATTTTACTTTGAGTTCTTCTTTCCACATGAGGGAATGTTTAAAAGGACTATTGAGCCCTTTGACATTTAAAGAGAGAATTTTCAAAGCCATTGGGACTGGATGGGGGGCTTATGGTTGTGTCAGGCGGTACTGTGGAAACGAGAAGGATTTGACCCCCCTTGGCTTAACCAGGCATGAAAAAGACCTACTTAACAGTACAGCAGCTATACCAAGATGTACATTAGTTAGGTGAAGGTGGTTGCACCAGCTCATGAAAGGGAAGGGGAGAGGGGAGAGGAGAGAGAGTTGAAAGAGAGGGAGGAAGAAGGAAAAATACAAAATTGTGTGCATTGCACACCGGTCATCCGGGGTGGAAGGATTCCTAAACAGGTAGAACATTTCTTTAACAAGAAGATAAAAATATTGAACTATTATTGCAGATAGAGGAGACAAAAAAGTAACAAAAAAAGCAACATTTGAACCCATTTGGGGTCTCAGCACAGGGAAGCGCTGGTAGAGTGTAACATTTTGTTTTTCACCTGCGGTGTTGGTGGTACCTGAACTGAATCTGGTATTGTTAGGGTGGCATTTTTGATCCATGATATGTTGTGGGAAAGTAGGTTTTGGTGGGGAAGGTAGAGTCGGAGGTGACAGGCCCCAATTTTGCAGCTGTTTTAAGCCTTGCTTGAGGTGATAGATGGTCACAGGTTTTCCTTGGTACGTGACAATAAGTTTAGTAGGGAATCCCCATTTGTAGATGATGTGGCGCTCCCTTAGGATAGATGTCACCGGTGAGAGGTCCTTGCGTAGTTGCGCTGTAGCTGCAGATATATCATTGTAGAGAGCAAGGGATGCTATGTTCCTGTCGGAGGCAATAATCCGATCCTTGGCTTGGAAGAAGTGTAGTCTTGCCAGCACATCACATGGTTTGTCTGCCGGGATGTGTGACGGTTTAAAGATCCTATGCGCTCTATCGATTGTCAGGTCCATTGATGAGAGGGAGGGGACCAGTGCTTTAAAGAATTGCTGCAGATATATAGGGAGCTCCCCTGGGGTAACGGTTTCAGGAATGCCTCTAATTTTGAGGTTGTTCCTGTGTGAACGGTCCTCTAGGTCAGCCAACTTCGCGTGATGCATTGTAATTGTTTCGCTTGATGTTGGTGTGCATCCACCAATTCATTGTATGCGGTGGTGTAGTTGCTCATTTGTTGTTCTATTGTGTCCGTTCGATCGCCGAGGTCGTCTATCTGGTGTTGGATTTGAGCGACGGCTTGGTTGATGTCTTTTCTGAGGTCCTTCCTCAGGTCTTTTTGTAGTGAAAGGAGCATGTGTTTAAGAAGGTTCTCGGACACAGGGTTGTCGGTGGTCGGGAGTGAAGCGAGCGTTTCCGAGCGTTCGGGCGATTCCGAAAATTCTTGGTTGGAGTCAGAAAGTTTGTTCGCGGTAGGATCGCAGGTCTAGCGGAAGGTCAGGTGCTTTTTGCTTACCGGGCCCTGATGAGATGGCGAGGCGTGAGGGGATGACACGGCTCTCTTAGCGCTGTCCCTGGGTCTGTTCCCCTGCGGTGCTGTGCAGTCCATGTCATCTGCAGGGTCTCCAGAGGAGGTAGAGTGTGAGGCTGGGGGAGCCGATCTACTTGAGGCCCCGGCTCCATCTTGCCTGCCAGCATGGTGGGCCTCACTGAAGAATTCAGTGAGTTTCCTCTGCTCCGAAGGCTGGGATTTCTTCCCTGTCATGTTGTAGGGGCTCTATGGTCGCCAAGTAGGTATACTGGGTTTGTGAAATGCAGATGTAGTAGGTCCTATGTTGAGAAATCTTCCCTGTGCTGGGAGAGAGGAAGGTCTAAGCAGCCATCTTAGTGTGTGGCCAAGCTCCGCCCCTGAAAATATGTTTCTGTTGGAGTGGAACTTTAATTATGTGTGCTGAAGTTATAAAAAATACATATGCAATATGCTTAAAAATTGCAGCCTGCCTTGCCCTTAAACCTTCTAAGCTTCCCTGTAAGCTAGTGTGGCCCCCCCTCACAAGAATACTGATAAAGTGGGAAGGGGCAAGCCTGACTTTTACAGGAAATGCATAACATTCAGATGCCTCTATATCAAAATATCCTGCTAAATTACACTAAATATAACCGTTATTTCAATATATTTTTATCATAATCATGTTCTGTCTGAATTGTCTGAGTTTGTACTGGTTAATTTTGTTCTGGGGATGAGGTAAGGTTGCCTTGGGGATCTTGAGGAGTCATAATGTGGGTGGGTAGATAAGGTCCCTTACCAGCTTTGTTGACAAACTTGTGGCATTGTAGGTCAGCATAGGAGTGCCTAAGATGCTCCTGATGTTCTGTTTATAAGTAGAGTTGAGCGAACCCGAACTGTAAAGTTCGGATCCGTACCGAACTTTGGGGTGTCCGTGACCCGGACCCGAACCCAGACATTTGAAAAAAGTTTGGGTTTGGGTTCTGGGTTTGGGTATTTGATCACGCATGTTGAATAGCTGCAGGGCAGCCAATCAACAAGCGTTTCACTGGTTTGCCCTTAGAAGCCATCACAGCCATGCCTACTAATGGCATGGCTGTGATTGGCCAGTGCATCATGTGACCCAGCCTCTTTATAAGCTGGAGTCACTTAGTGCTGCATGTCACATGCTCTCTGGCTAGTGTAGGGAGAGGATGCTGCCGGCACTGTGAGGGACAGATTGCAGATATAAATAACATCTCATCGATCTGATTGTGGACTAGGTAGAGATTACTACTACTACTGCTTTGAGGGACAGATTGCAGATCTCATCCTGCATTACAGAACAATCTGATTGTGGACTAGGTAGAGATTACTACTACTTCTGCTTTTAGGGACAGATTGCAGATCTAATGCTAATCTCCAGCATTACAGAATGATCTGACTGGACTAGGTAGAGTCTACTGCTTAGAGGGACAGATTATTGTTCTAAAATCATCTCCTAGTTCTATAGGGTCAGGTTCCTGCTGTTGCTGTAAGGGACAGATTATTGTTCTAAAATCATCCCCTACTCCTATAGGGTCAGGTTCCTGCTGTTCTGCTGTTGCTGTAAAGGACAGATTATTGTTCTAAAATCATCGCCTACTCCTATAGGGTCAGGTTCCTGTTGTTGCTGTAAGGGACAGATTATTGTTCTAAAATCATTGCCTACTCCTATAGGGTCAGGTTCCTGCTGTTGCTATAAGGGACAGATTATTGTTCTAAAATCATCGCCTACTCCTATAGGATTAGGTTCCTGTTGTTGCTGTAAGTAACAGATTATTGTTCTAAAATCATCACCTACACTGCCACGGCCACGGCCTAGTCAACCTCTAGGCTCCTACTCCACATCCACCCCCCCTTCCCATTTTTATTTTTTTAATTTGATTCTAAGTTATTTTCCCTATCCCCATTTTTTTGTAGGGCACTTGTCCTACTCTTACCCCCATTTTACTCCCTTTTGCAGCCCTCTAGCACTTGCCAGGGCTTTTTTACAGCCATTTTTGTGCCGAAAAGTTCGGGTCCCCATTGACTTCAATGGGGTCCGGGGTAAAGTTCGGGTCAAGTTCGGTACCGAACCCAAACTTTTTCGCGAAGATCGGCCGGACCCGCCGAACCCGAACATCCAGGTGTCCGCTCAACTCTATTCATAAGTCAAAGTTACATTTGACCTCAAGCCAAGCTTTTTTATGAACCGTGTAGAAGTGTCTGCTGGGCCACTCTGAGGTGTGCACTACCTTCCCCATAATTTTTCAGTGAATGTTTCTTATATTGCAACAGGTTATTTTTAAAGTTTAATATGCCTTTCCCTACTTTATTACATTTCAGCTAAGGCTATTGTTAAGAAGCTAATGTCTTCTTATGGAAATACATCAGCTTACAATTATCATTTAGACCACTTTCACACTGAGGCACTTTACAAGCGTTTTTTAGCTAAAAATAACGCCTGTAAAGCACCTCAAAAATCCCCCTCAATCCACACTGAGGCGGTACCCTTGCAGGAAGTTACAAAAAGTCCTGCGAGCAGCATATTTGGGGCGGTGCGGTGAGAGGTGATCCACCGCTCCTCTACCGTCCCTTCCATTGAAGACAATGGGCAGTGCTTCCATAGCACCTGTACGCCGCCTTGGAATCACAGAGCGGTGGCGCTTTTAACCCCTTTTTAACCCCTTTGGGGGGGTTAAAGGTGCACTGCTGCTGCCCAAATAACAGCGTAATAGCTCCACTATACCAGCAGTAAAGCGCCTCAGTGTGAAAGGGGCCTTAAGTGTGCGTGTAAGCAAATATAGAAGACCCCCCATTGTCTTCTATGACTTTTGGATACTGATTCTGAAAGGGGGTGACTTTTTCATTGATCGGCTAATGCACTTGCAGTGCTCTAATGAGGAAAGCTGCAAGGTCTGAGTCCCTTTAGAAGTGATTAACCCTTTAGGAGCCTCTAAAAATATAAAAGTTTTGTTGCAGAAGATGCCTAAAATCTGACATGTATCGTAGTCAAATAAGGAAAAAAATGGAAATAAAAAGAAAACTGTGCAAAGAGACTAATGAGCAGCTAACACTCCACTAGACATAGAGTGTAAAACACATATGAAACTAAAATAGTGTAGCACTAGAGATCAAATTTAAGTTATAAATTATATGACAACTGCAACATTTAGACCATTAAATCAATTAATAAATAGATGAGTCCATGATTCAGTCAGCAGACTTAAAAAGGTGACAATAGTGCAAAAATATAGTCCATAAACGTGATCCTGTGAAGGAAACCTTAAAGTTATGTAGTTCAAATAGAGTGACAATAGTGCAAACAACAATCTCTGGTGTTAATCCAAAGGGATAAGATAATATAATCCAAGAATAAAGTGACAATAGTGCAAACATGTTGTATGATGTTCCAATGTGGTAAAAGCAATACAATGGTGTAGAATCAATAAATGGTAAGATTGGTGAACTTACCGGATAAGATGGACACACGTGCCTTATAGCCCGTGGGTAAAAAGAGCATCAATAGGGATATACCCCAAACAAAATCCAATTTAGAAGGATCTAACCCCAATGGATAACTTACGGTATCACATGGAAACTCCACATTTAAACAAGGACTCGAAGGGCACGGAACCATGGACATATATAAAAACAAAAAGGGCTCCACATAGTGTGACTCCGTAGGTTAAAAAAGGTATTGGGATGAAAAAGTGTACACTTACAAAAACGCATTGAAAAGCCAGCTTGTCAGAAACACATGAAAGATTCAATCTGTGATGTTCCCACGGTCCACAACCAACGCATTTCGTCCAAAAGGACATCATCTGGGGCATGGTGACCGTGTGCCAACATTGCAGTATAAATAGATGCACCCCCCTATGAGCTACACCGTGATAAAGTGGTGATAGGGAACACCTGGACAATTACGTCCACGGTGTAAAAAGATGGAGTCAGTGTGCGTTCAACGTATCACACTGAACAAACATGTGGGTGAGCTGAAGGGTCCAGACAGGACGTGACGTTGAACGTACCAAGCCTCACCTTGTGTATGTAAATACAGATCGCGCGGCGATAAAGGACCCGCCCTGCAGCATCATCCCTTCTATCCCGACTGGACACATCTACCGTCCAATGAGAATACAGGGACACTGGCACAGAGATAATGACCCACCTCACCATGTCACTAATCTACACCCAGAAAAACATAACATGACCCCACCTGATTATAAAGCCATAGGTGACATAAATGGCGCCATCTAGTGTCAAAAATTGAATTATCTCAGTTAGGTGGGCGAAACATAATGTTACATGTAAACTCCTAACACCATATAATTAAAACATGATAAAATGGATAAAAATGTTTTTTTTAGCCCTATCTAGAAAATGGATAATGCACTAAGTACAGTTGGATTCAATTATGATTTGAACAAGACATGGAGTGGGACAATCAAGCATTGTTAATAAATGCATTAATGTCTCACTCCTTATTCATACCATATGGATAGTAAGAGCGAATCTCTTATATCCAATAGGTTTCTAACCTTGACACCCCCCATTTGATCGAACCTCATTACCATGTGGGAATATAACTGTCAATAGCCAAAAATTGTGTACCCCTTGGATCACTGTGATGAAAAAAAGCATAATGTTTGACCACACTATGCTTTTTCTTTCCCCCCATTATATTGGAAATGTGTTCGCTCACTCTCATGGAAAAACTAAGTGTGGTCCTAACAACGTAGTGTTGGCCACAGGGGCAAGTCAAAAGATAAACTACATTGGTTGTGGCACAAGTGATAAATGATTTAATTGGATACTGGTTATTCGTAACATTAGAAATAGAATCCTTTTAAATTATGAAAGAAAGTAGGTCTGTTAGGTGGATCAATTATGCTCGAGGCAATCGTCATATGAAGGGATGGGGGCCCACTTTATATTACATCAGCCTTTTCTGGTAATAAAGGGCAAATGATCCTATAATTTTTTAATATACCCCAATTGAAGATCTGTCTGATTTGTTGATGTTGAATGGAGAAAGATGTGAAAAAAGACTGCCTGGGATCTTTTTTTGTTGATTTTTAGTATGGGAAGTAGCTTGAGCCCTGTCCAGTTGGCATACCCAGGAGATTTAACAGTCTAGATCAGTACTAGCATAACATTTTTCTATGAACTTCTCTTTAATTGTTTCAACCTGTACGCCAAAGTCATGGACATTGGTACAATTCCGATGTATCCTCAAGAACTGTCTGTGAGGAACCGAACGCAGCCAGCTCTGATGGTGATAACTGTCTGTTGGAATATATGAATTCCTATCATTTGGTTTAAAGTAGGTCCAAAAAATGGATTTCTAATGGACTGGCCTCAAAAGAAAGTATGCTACCTCTACCATTGTCGTTAAAGTCAGCCATATATGTACTTAATGATTCGTAGCTGCCATTCCATAGGAGGAGGATGTCGTCTATATAACTTGCCCAAAGAACCAATTTGGGTCTTTGTTGGGCATAGATGACATTCTCCTCCCACTTGGCCATGAATAAATTAGCCAAACTGGGGGCAAATTTGACCCCCATGGCCTCTTGGTTTGTAGGTAAAACTGTTTTTTAACCACTTGCCGACCGCCAGCGTGACGGCGGCAAGGTGGCTCGTTATCGCGAAACGCCGCCACAGGACAGCGGCCACGATAACTAGTATTGTGATCGCGCGCCGCCGGAGGCGCACTCGCGTGCTCACTGTGTCCAGGGGGGCGGGGAGTGGGTAGGGCGGACTCGATCGCCGTTGGCTACCCGTGATGGCCCCCCGCAGTGAAAGAACGGAGGTCCGTGTAAGTAAACACGGATCTCCGTTCTGTTAGAGGGGGAAGGGCTGTGATCACAGGCTTCCTCTATATGGAAGCCGTGATCACTCCCTTCCCCCAGCCAGCCCAGCCCACATACAGTTAGAACACGCCCAGGGAACACAGTTAGCCCTTAGAGTGCCCCCTCCAGGTTAACCCCCTTCACTGCCAATGGCATTTACACAGTAATCAGTGCATTTTTATAGCACTGATCGTTGTATAAATGCCAATGGTCCCAAAAAAGTGTCAAAATGGTCCGACATGTCTGCTGCAATATTGCAGTACAGCTAAAAATCACAGATGGCCGCCATTACTAGTAAAAAATAAAAAAATAATAAAAACCCCCAGAAATGAATTCTCATCATCCGTAAACGTGGCAACTTTTGCGCAAACCAATCAATAAACGCTGATTGAGATTTTTTTTACCAAAAATATGAGTAAGAATATAAAAACCGATGGAAAAAAAATGTTTTTTTATATTTTTTTGGATTTGTATTTTAGCAAAAAGTAAGAAATTTGGGTTTTTTTGCAAAATTGGCGCTCTTCTTTTGTTTATAGCGGCAATCAGAAATGACGCAGAGGTGATCAAATACCACCAAAAGAAAGCTCTATGTGTGGGGAAAAAAGGACACAAATTTTGTTTGGGTACAACATCGCACAACCGCACAATTGTCAGTTAAACACGCCGTGCTGAATCGCAAAAAGTGCTCTGGTCCTAAAGTGGGAAATCCTTCCGGGGCCAAAGTGGCTAAACAAAAAATAATTGTGATGTGTCATACTTTAAGTACATACTTTAAACCAGCTGATAGGAATTCATATACAGTATTCCAACAGACAGTTGTCACCATCAAAGCTGGCTGCATTCAGTTTCTCATAGCCAGTTCTTTAGGATACGTCGGAATTGTACCAATGTCCATGACTTTGTCGTACAGGTTAGATCAATTAGAGAGAAGTTCATAGAAAAATGTTATGCTAGTACTGATCTAGACTGTGAAATCTCCCGGGTACGCCAACTGGACAGGGCTCAACTCTTTCAAGCTAATTCCCATGCTAACAATTCCACAAAAAAAATCCTAGGCGGTCCTAGGCGGTCCTTTTTCACATCTTTCTCCATTCAACATCGACAGATCAGACACATCTTCAATAGACATTGGTGTATATTAAAAAATGATAGGATCATAGGCCCTTTATTACCAGAAAAGGCTGATATACAGGGGGAAGGGGGGGCATCCCTCCATATGAGGATTGTCCTGAACATAATTAATACACCTACCAGACCTACTTTCTTTCATAATTTGAAAGGATTCTATCTGTGTAAAAAGTATAAGGTCTGTCGTTACAACACTCATGGAAGGAGTAAGGTTGAATCATTTATTTCTAATGTTACGAATCACCAGTGTCCAATTAAATCATTTATCATTTGTGCAACAACCAATGTAGTTTATCTTTTGAATTGCCCCTGTGGCCAACACTATTATGATAGGACCACATTTCCAATATAATGGGGGGAAGGAAAAAGTATAGTGATAGCGTGGTCAAACATTATACTTTTTTCATCACAGTGATGCAAGGGGTACACATTTTTTGGCTATTGACTGTTATGTTCCCCCATGGCGAGGAGGTTCAACCAAACGGGAGTGTCAAGGTTTGACACCTATTGGATATATGAGCTTCGCTCTTACTATCCATATAGTATGAACGTGGAGTGGGATATTAATGCATTTATTAACAGTGCTTGATTGTCCCACTCCATGTCTTGTTAATATCATTGAATCCAACTGTAAGGTACTGCATTATCCATTTTCTAGATAGGGCTAAATTTTTTTTTCCATTTTATCATATTTAAATATATGGTGTTAAGAGTATACATGCAATATTATGTTTCGCCCACCTAACTGAGATAATTCCATTTTTGACACTTGATGGCGCCATTTATGTCACCTATGGCTATATAATCAGGTGGGGTCATGTTATGTTTTTCCGGGTGCAGCGCCAATGAGATAAGTGACATGGCGGGGAGGGGTCATTATCTCTGTGCCAGTGTCCCTGTATTCTAATTGGACAGTAGATGTGTCCAGTCAGGATGGGAGGGATGATGCTTAAGGGTGGGTCCTTTATCGCAACACAATCTGTATTTACATCCAAGGAGAGGCTTGGTACGCGCAACGTCATGTCCTGTCTGGACCCTTCCATTCACCCACGTCTGTTCAGTGTGAAATGCCATCTTTGTACACCGTGAACGTAATTGTCCAGGTGTCCCCTATCACCACTTTAGCACGGTGTAGTTCATAGGGGGGTGCACCTATTTATACTGCGATGTTGGCACGCAGTCCCCATACCCCAGATGATGTCCTTTCAGACAAAACGCATCGGGTGTGTACCCTGTGAACATCACAGATTGAATCTTTCATGTATTTCTGACAAGCTGGCTTTTTAATGCGTTTTTGTAAGTGTACTCTTTTTCATCTTAATAAATGTTTCAACCTACGGAGTCACACTACGTGGAGCCCCTTTGTTTCTATATATTTTGTTTCTTTTGCCAGATTTGCTGGTCGAAAGCTGATGAGTGGGACATTTTAAGTGAAGAGTGAAACAGTTTTGCTTTTAACTGCTGGTGGCTGCTGTGTTTACAGTTTTAGTTTTCTTTTGGCTTTTTCTGTCACTTTTTAAATAGCCTTTTTTTTCTTTCCTTCCTTTAGACTACTAATTAAGAGGAGTGGTTAATTGGTCACAGATGATACAGATCCTATATAACTCTTTGTAGGGCACATCTGAGTTTGCCAGATTTGCTGGTTGAAAGCCAAAGAGTGGGACATTTTGAGTGAAGAGTGAACCAGTTTTGCATTTGACTGCTCCCTGGTGGTTGCTGTGTTTTCAGTTTTCAGTTTTTCTTTTTTTGGCTTTTTCCTTGCAGCTTTTTAACAGATTTTCTGTCATTTTTTAAATAGCCTTTTTTTTCTTTCCTTCCCTAAGACTACTAATTAAGGGGAGTGGTTAATTGGTCACAGGTGAAACAGGTCCTATATAACTCTCTGTAGAACTAATTTCAGAGCTTGCTCATCCTTGAGCTTGTCATCTTTTTGCTTGCTGGACCTCTGACCAAGTGGAACTTGACTAAGTGGTGAGTTAAAAAACAGAGTTTAAAACAGGAGATTGTAACAGGTGTCTTCAAACCTGTAAGTAACATCTGAAATTTCCTCTTATTGGTGTTGTTGTATCTGGGAAAATGTGTGCTAGCAAGATTGAAGGTTTTGTACAGTGCACAGTGTGCCGCATGTATGCAACAGCTCCAGGATGGATACCTCTGCGACAGATGTGAGTACATTGCCCTTCTGGAAGCTCACAATAGAGATCTGGAGGAGCAAATTGCAACACTGGGCAGAACTGACAACCTTGAAAGGGGTCCTCTGCTCACTGAGCAGGTAGCTAGTAGGGTTAATGGGGAGGGTGGAGGGGTAAGTCAGGATTATAAAGTAGGTAGATGGGTTAATACAGTTAGAGGGAGTGGTAGGGGCTCACAGAAAAGGAAGGCCTGCCCTGGGTTTGAGCACCCTAACAGATTTGCCAATTGAGTGAAGATGTGGGGGTGGCAAACTCAGAGGTGGCAGCCCTAGATGTCACTGCTACACCTAACAGCTGGGAGAGCAGCCCATCTAGTAGGGGTGATAAGGGTAGTGCAGGTAGGCAGTTGGTGGTAATTGGAGATTCTATAATCAGAAGGACTGATAGAATAATTTGTCGCCAGAATCGCCTAAACAAACGTTTTGCTGACTCCCTGGTGCCAGGGTTCAGCATGTGGTGGACCGGGTTAATAAATTACTGGGAGGGGCTGGGCATGACCCAGCTGTCTTGGTCCATGTTGGAACCAATGACCGAATATATGGAAGGTGGAGGCTCCTTAATAACCAATTTAAAGAATTAGGTTGCAAGTTGAAGGGAAGGACCTTCAAGGCGATATTCTCTGAAATATTACCTGTGCCATGCGCAACACAGGAATGGCAGGGGGAGATTAGAGCCCTGAATGCATGGCTAAAGACCTGGTTTAAGGAGGAGGGCTTTGGGTTTTTAGAGCTCTGGGCTGTCTTTTCATTGGGGTACAACCTATATGCTAAAGATGGTTTGCACCTAAATGGAAGGTTGGTCTGTTTTGCTGGGGGAGAGGTTTATGGGAAGGCTGGAGGAGTATTTAAACTAGGATTGAGGGGGCAGGGTAAATTAGATTATAATGGGGTAGACAGGTCAGATAGGGGTCAGCCCCTGTTGGTGGGTGGAATGGGGAAAGATGGGGGGAGGGCTATGGAAGATGATATGAAGGTTTCCATGTTACAATCAACCATTGGAAATGGTACTGTTTGTACTCAAATAAAAAATATGCAACATACATGTGCAAAACGTGACAGTGAATTAAAGTGTTTGTTCACCAATGCCAGAAGTCTGCCAAGCAAAATAGGTGAGTTGGAAGCTCTGGTGCATGAGGAGAACTATGATTTAATCAGTATTGCTGAATCTTGCCTTCATTCTTCACATGACTGGGCTATTAATATTCCTGACTATGCTCTCTTTTGGAAAGGCAGGGTAAAACGGAGGGGTGGTGGAGTCTGTTTCTATGTGAGAAGTGATCTCAAAGCGAGTGTAAAAGAGGTAATAATTAGAGATCACCGCGCTGAGAGTCCAAAAACATTAAATAAAAGATTAGTACTGTGAATGCAGCTGCTTATTATCAACAATATGTATAAAAATTGTGAAAACCTATAACTGGTGAGTTCCAATCAATTCACAGCAGCGCAATAGCGAATACACATAAACCTACAGTGTATTTTCATATGTGCATAAACTCAATAAATATAAAATGAATCTGTGCGAATATTGCAAAATCATATAAAAATATTGTTAAATGTGCATATTAAAAAATATAGGAAACCAAAAAAAAAAAAAAAAAAATATAGGAAACCTCCGATAGTGTAAAACCTTCTTAAAAATTTTTTAGTTTTAAGAAGGTTTTACACTATCAGAGGTTTCCCATATGATATGTTCCCACATGTGGAGTGGCTTGGATCTAGCATATGAGCACCAATCTTGGAGTCGTTTGGAGTATGCCATATAAGCAGTGATTTTATGCCGTTTATCATCTGATGTCTGGTAAGCCTATGTCCATTAGGGTGATTGAATCACTGAAGCACACTGGTGGAGGAGTATATGGGTGTTATGTATGGAGTATGAGCACTCGTCTTCACATATGAGACTGTGATGCATTAATGGACATTTTTTATGGATTATATTTCATAATATGCACATTTAATAATATTCTTTATATGATTTTGCAATATTTGCACAGATTTACTTTATATTTATTGAGTGTGAAAGAGGACCTTGTTGATGGAGAGTGTGATGAGTCTGAAGCACTATGGGTAGATCTGTATATGGGGGTGCATACTACCAAGGTTATCATTGGAGTTTGTGGAGAGGTGGAGACTCAGCTCCTTGCACAGATGGAAAGGGCTGCAAGGGCTGGGACAGTGATAATAATGGGGGATTTTAAATACCTGGAAATTAACTGGAGTAATGGCACTGCTGGGACAGTTAAAGGGCAACAATTTATAAACCTATTACAGAACAATTTTATGGTCCAGTTTATTGAGGCTCCAACTAGAAATGACACTTTACTGGACCTGGTAATTTCAAACCATGCAGAGCTTATTAGCAATATTCATATAAAAGAACACCTGGGTAGCGGTGACCATAACATGATTTAATTTAATGTAAGCTGTAAGCAACAAACACATACAGGAAAGATAAAAACACTTAACTTTAAGAGAGCAAAGGATGAGGGCTGCTCTCCAGGACTTAGACTGGGAGGGAATATTGGCATCGATGAACACAGAACAGAGAAAAAAAAAAAAGGCCGCTTACAAACTCACTGCAAAGTATATTCCCATGGGCAATACGTTTAAAAGGCTAAAAATAAAACCTATGTGGCTCACGGCCAAAGTTAAAAAAGTTATAAATGATAAGAAAAGAGCATTTAAAAAATATAAAAATGAAAGAACACTATCATATTTTAAATGTTATAAAGAATATAACAGAATATGTAAAAAGGAAACCAAGGATGCAAAAATTCAAAACGAACAACAGATTGCAAGTGATAGGAAGACAGGAAATAAAACAGACGTCCCCAGTGCATCGTCTGTCATTCACTGTCCTCGTGGACTCCTGGCTGGCCGAGACCTGTTTCATGTAGTTCACCAGAGGCCTCTGACTCCCTGCCCACACTGGTTGCTAGCCGTGGCCTGACTGGCGTCTAGCAACCAGTGACATCAGAAGGAGAAGGAGAGAGAAGCCCTGGCATTCAGAGAGCGGAGGAGGATTTTAGCTTCCTCCTCCGCTGCTAGCTCCACCCACATCCTCCCTGCATGGATATGGGAGAAGAGGGCTAGATGATGAGGGTAATCTCATGTAGCAGCTAATGATGAATGCTGGCCTCTATGCAGGGGGACCACCTCGTCCAGTAAACCAGGTGCCTGGTGCCATATGTGTAAAATCAATGCCCACAGGAAAAAAAAAAACAAATAGCAACAGTGGCAGCTGGCTCTGTTTGTCAGAGCTCGTGCAGGACAAGTAAGGAGGATGGGTGAAGATCACCTGAGCTCACCAGTGAGGACTAGGGTTACAATGTGTATGCTGTTCAGCCTTGTAGGGATAGATGATCCTCCAGTCCAAGTATCCGTAGCTGTGTTCCCGGGGCAATCCTCCGGCTTGTGGCAATCTGATAAGCATATGGGGTGGTGGGAGGCCCTGGCTGAGTCGAAGCTGTGGAAGGTGACATTACTGACGCATTTCGTCCGCCAATCACCGGACTTCCTCAGGACAAGTGAATGGCGGATGAAATGCATCAGCATAACATCACCTTCTGCAGCTCAGACGACTCAGCCAGCCCCTCCCACCACCCCCATATGCTTGTCAGGTTGCCACGAGCTGGAAGATTGCCCCGGGAACACTACTACGGATACTTGGACTGGAGGATCAGCTATCTCTACGAGGCTGAACAGCGTACACATTGCGACCCTAGTCCTCACTGGTGAGCTGAGGTGATCTTCACCCATCCTCCTTACATGTACTGCCAGAGCTCTGACAACCAGAGCCAGCCGCCACTGTTGCTATTTGTTATTTGGGCATTGACTTTACACATACGGCACTAGGCGCCTGGTTTACTGGATGAGGTGGTCCCCCTGCATAGCGGCCAGCATTCATCATTAGCTGCTACATGAGATTACCCTCATCATCTAGCCCTCTTCTCCCATACCCAGGAAGTGGCTCTGACGAACGGGGTTATTTCTGCACTATCAACCATTAGAGCTTTGAACACAGGAGAGCTTGGTCCTATTTGAGGTCTTCACATCCTCATTGAATTATTAGTTGTTCAGTGGACAATGACTACAATTTTTCTGTGGTGAATGTACAGCACGTGTGGTGAATGAATAGTGAATGATGCTGGCTAGTCCTCAGCTGTATTGACAACGTTGTCATTTTAATTGTATTGCATCAATGGTGATTGTGTTTTCTGCATCTATGGCATTTTTATCAAGTTTAAAATAAAGGTGATTTTAAGGCAATACTGTTCCCTGCAATGTTCCTTTTGTGATTATTCACATTCCCCTTTTTTTTCAGATTGCAAAAGATAGTAGGACAAACCCCAAAAAATTCTTAAAATATATTAATAGTAAAAAAG
>BLSH010029381.1:56515-69250 GCA_018402905.1 Glandirana rugosa
CCGGTCCCATCATATATCTTATATACTACCCTAGTCTGTCCATATACTGCCCTAGACCGCCCCTTGGAATTGAACATAATGGTATGTCATATAATTTTGCATATACTAATTTCTATATACTACCCTGGCCTATCTATATACTACCCTATCCTGTCCATATGCTACCCTAGCCTGCCTATATACTACCCTATCCTGTCCATATACTACCCTAGCCTGTCTATATACTGCCCTAGCCTGTCTATATACTACCCTAACCTGTCCATATACTACCCTAGCCGGTCTATATACTACCCTAGCCGGTCTATATACTACCCTAGCCTGTCTATATACTACCCTAGCCTGTCTATATACTGCCCTAGCCTGTCTATATACTACACTAGTTTGTCTATATAATGCCCTAGTCTGTCTATATACTACCCTAGTCTGCCCATATACTGCCCTAGATCGCCCCTTGGAATTGAACATAATGGTATGTCATATAATTTTGCATATACTAATTTCTATATACTACCCTAGCCTGTCCATATACTACCCTAGCCTGTCTATATAATACCCTAGCCTGTCCATATACTACCATAGATTATCCATATACTACCCTAGCCTGTCTATATACTACCCTAGCCTGTCTATATACTACCCTTGCCTGTCCATATACTCTCCTAGCCTGTTCATATACTACCCTAGCCTTTCTGTGTACTACCCTAGCCTCTCTATATACTACCCTAGCCTGCCCCTATACTACCCTAGCCTGTCTATATACTGCCCTAGCCTGTCTATATACTGCCATAGCCTGTCTATATACTACCCGAACCTGTCCATATACAACCCTAGCCTGTCTATATACTACCCAGCCTGTCCATATACTACCCTAGCCTGTCTATATACTACCCTAGCCGGTCTATATACTACCCTAGCCTGTCTATATACTAGCCTACCCTGTCCATATACTACCCTAGCCTGTCTATATACTACCTTAGCCTGTCTATATACTACCTTAGCCTGTCTATATACTACCCTAGCCTGTCTATATACTACCCTAACATGTCCCTATACTACCCTAGCCTGTCTATATACTGCCCTAGCCTGTCTATATACTGCCCTAGCCTGTCTATATACTACCCTAGTCTGTCTATATACTACCCTAGTCTGTCCATATACTGCCCTAGACCGCCCCTTGGAATTGAACATAATGGTATGTCATATAATTTTGCATATACTAATTTCTATATACTACCCTGGCCTGTCTATATACTACCATAGATTATCCATATACTACCCTAGCCTGTCTATATACTACCCTAGCCTGTCTATATACTACCATAGATTATCCATATACTACCCTTGCCTGTCCATATACTCTCCTAGCCTGTTCATATACTACCCTAGCCTTTCTGTGTACTACCCTAGCCTCTCTATATACTACCCTAGCCTGCCCCTATACTACCCTAGCCTGTCTATATACTGCCCTAGCCTGTCTATATACTGCCATAGCCTGTCTATATACTACCCTAACCTGTCCATATACATCCCTAGCCTGTCTATATACTACCCAGCCTGTCCATATACTACCCTAGCCTGTCCATATACTACCCTAGCCTGTCTATATACTACCCTAGCCTGTCTATATACTACCCTAGCCGGTCTATATACTACCCTAGCCGGTCTATATACTACCCTAGTCTGTCTATATACTACCCTAGTCTGTCTATATACTACCCTAGCCTGTCTATATACTACCTTAGCCTGTCTATATACTACCCTAGCCTGTCTATATACTACCCTAACATGTCCCTATACTACCCTAGCCTGTCTATATACTGCCCTAGCCTGTCTATATACTGCCCTAGCCTGTCTATATACTACCCTAGTATGTCTATATACTACCCTAGTCTGTCCATATACTGCCCTAGACCGCCCCTTGGAATTGAACATAATGGTATGTCATATAATTTTGCATATACTAATTTCTATATACTACCCTGGCCTGTCTATATACTACCCTGGCCTGTCTATATACTGCCCTAGCCTTTCTATATACCACTCTAGCCTGTCTATATACTACCCTATCCTGTCCATATACTACCCTAGCCTGTCTATATGCTACCCTAGCCTGTCTATATGCTACCCTAGCCTGTCTATATACTACCCTAGCCTGTCTATATACTACCCTAGTCTGTCCATATACTACCCTTTCCTGTCCATTTACTACTCTAGCCTGTCCATATACTACCCTAGCCTGTCTATATACTACTCTAGCCTGTCTATATACTACCCTAGCCTGTCCATATACTACCCTAGCCAGTCTATATACTGCCCTAGCCTGTCTATATACTACTCTAGCCTGTCTATATACTACCCTAGCCTGTACATATACTACCCTAGCCTGTCTATATACTGCCCTAGCCTGTCTATATACTACCCTAGCCTGTCTATATACTACCCTATCCTGTCCATGTACTACTCTAGCCTGTCTATATACTACCCTAGCCTGTCTATATACTACCGTAGCCTGTCCATATACTACCCTAGCCTGTCTATATACTACCCTAGCCTGTCCATATACTACCCAACCTGTCCATATACTACCCTAGCCTGTCCATATACTACCCTAGCCTGTCTATATACTGCCCTATCCTGTCTATATACTACCCTAGCCTGTCCATATACTCCCCTAACCTGTCCATATACAACCCTAGCCTGTCTATATACTACCCAGCCTGTCCATATACTACCCTAGCCTGTCTATATACTACCCTAGCCTGTCTATATACTACCCTAGCCGGTCTATATACTACCCTAGCCTGTCTATATACTACCCTACCCTGTCCATATACTACCCTAGCCGGTCTATATACTACCTTAGCTTGTCTATATACTACCTTAGCCTGTCTATATACTACCCTAGCCTGTCTATATACTACCCTAACATGTCCCTATACTACCCTAGCCTGTCTATATACTGCCCTAGCCTGTCTATATACTGCCCTAGCCTGTCTATATACTACCCTAGTCTGTCTATATACTACCCTAGTATGTCCATATACTGCCCTAGACCGCCCCTTGGAACATAATGGTATGTCATATAATTTTGCATATACTCATTTCTATATACTACCCTGGCCTGTCTATATACTACCCTGGCCTGTCTATATACTGCCCTAGCCTTTCTATATACCACTCTAGCCTGTCTATATACTACTCTATCCTGTCCATATACTACCCTAGCCTGTCTATATGCTACCCTAGCCTGTCTATATGCTACCCTAGCCTGTCTATATACTACCCTAGCCTGTCTATATACTACCCTAGTCTGTCCATATACTACCCTTTCCTGTCCATGTACTACTCTAGCCTGTCCATATACTACCCTAGCCTGTCTATATACTACCCTAGCCTGTCTATATACTGCCCTAGCCTGTCTATATACTACCCTGGTCTGTCTATATACTACCCTAGCCTGTCTATATACCACTCTAGCCTGTCTATATACTACCCTAGCCTGTCTATATACTACCCTATCCTGTCCATGTACTACTCTAGCCTGTCTATATACTACCCTAGCCTGTCTATATACTACCGTAGCCTGTCCATATACTACCCTAGCCTGTCTATATACTGCCCTAGCCTGTCTATATACTGCCCTAGCCTGTCTATATACTGCCCTAGCCTGTCCATATACTACCCTAGCCTGTCCATATACTCCCCTAGCCTGTCCATATACTACCTTAGCCTGTCTATGTACTACTCTAGCCTGTCTATATACTACCGTAGCCTCTTCATATACTACCCTAGCCTGTCGATATACTGCCCTAGCCTGTCTATATACTGTCCTAGCCTGTCCACATACTACCCTAGCCTGTCTATATACTACTCTAGCCTGTCCATATACTACCCTAGCCTGTCCATATACTACCCTAGCCTGCCCCTATACTACCCTAGCCTGCCCCTATACTACCCTAGCCTGTCTATATACTACCCTAGTCTATCCATATACTACCCTAGCCTGTCCATATACTACCCTAGCCTGTCTATATACCTCACTAGCCTGTCTATATACTACCCTAGCCTGTCTATATACTACCCTAGCCTGTCCATATATTACCCTAGTCTATCCATATACTACCCTAGCCTGTCCATATACTACCCTAGCCTGTCCATATACTCAGGGCCGGCTCTACCACTAGGCAGAGTAGGCGGCCGCCTAGGGCGCACTGCCGGCTAGGGGCGCCTGCCCACTGTTAATCTTTCACTGGCTGCTCTGCATTGATTCATGTAAAAGCTGACACTGTCTGACTGAGATAATGAGATTGTATTATCACACGCCATTTGCAAATGTATATAGAAATAGTGACTGATCTGCCAAATACCCCCCTCCGCCCCCACCCCCCCATGAGGCTGTATTTGATAGGCACAGGGGAAGCTGTAGTTGATGGGCGCTGGTGAGGCTGCATTTGATTGGCACTGATTAGGCCAGGCAGGGGAAAGGGGGGTGTAGTCAGGGTGGAGCCAGGGGGGGGGGCGGCAAAATGAGGTTTCGCCTAGGGTGTCAAAAATTCCTGCACCAGCCCTGCATATACTACCCTAGCCTGTCTATATACTACCCTAGTCTGTCTTTATACTACCCTAGTTTGTCCATATACTACCCTAGCCTGTCTATATACTACCCAAGCCTGTCTATATACTACCCTAGCCTGTCTATATACTACCCTAGCCTGTCTATATACTACCCTAGCCTGTCCATATACTACCCTAGCCTGTCTATATAATACCCTAGCCTGTCTATATACTACCCTAGCCTGTCTATATACTGCCCTAGCCTGTCCATATACTACCCTAGTCTGTCCATATACTACCCTAGCCTGTCTATATACTACACTAGCCTCTATATACTACCCTAGTCTGTCTATATACTACCCTAGCCTGTCTATATACTACACTAGCCTCTATATACTACCCTAGTCTGTCTATATACTACCCTAGTCTGTCTAAATACTGCCCTAGACCGCCCCATGGAATTGAACATAACGGTATGTCATATCATTTTGCATATAGACAGGGTGCTGTCGGGGGAAGAGGCAGCATTTGGGCAGCATTTCTTTCTTGGACCCAGACAGTACAATGTCTTGGGCCAGCCCCGTACTCCACTACAAGTCGCCTGACGCCAAAGGCCTGGAGCTCAACAAAGTTCTGGAGCTACTTTTTGTGCCTTAATCGGGCAGATTTGAGCATTTTTTGTTTTTATTCTCATAGAAATTAATGGAAACTCGTGATTTTCTGCTCGAATAAAAAAATGTAAAAAAATAAATGTAAAATAAATACACAAATAACTAAAAATCATCATAGATAAATAAAATAAATCAATATTATGTAATAATACGTAAATAAATAGTTAACCCCTAACCTTAAAAATAAATAAATTATTACTATTAATAATAAATATGATCAACAATAATAATAAAATAATAAATACCCAAACCCGAACAAATAAATACATTATTGATAATAATATTATTATTATTAATAATAATAATAATAATAATAATAATATCAAGTATGTATAAATGTATTTATTTTGTGTTCGGGTGTAGGTACATTTTATTTTTTTTAAGGGTTAGAGGTTATTTATTTATTACAGTTGACCCCCAAAATTCGAGGGGGGGTTACGTTCGTAGAGCACCCGCGAATTGTGAAAAACCGCAAATTTTGGATGTGATAAAAAAATGACGCTTAGGTTAATTGCCAGAAGCCTTAGAAGGTGCAGGGCTTTTGGGCAGCATCTTAGCGCTTTAAGCAGAACAAAACAAAGTACACTCAGCGAAATACTTAAGATAGCTACCTGCGATAAACTGTTATGATCCAGGAATGCTAGGCTGGATTTGCCGGGGAGGAAAAATCCGCAAACGACTGAGGCCGCAAACTCTGAACCGCGACTTTGCGGGGGTCGGCTGTACTTAGTATTCATTTATTGAATTTATTTATGATTTTTATTTATTTGTGTATTTTTTTTACATTTATTTATTCATTTATTATTATTAGTAATAGTAGTAGTATTAATACCCTAATCCTAATAAGAGAAAAAAATAAAAATAAGTAACGCCAACCCCTAACCTAACCTTAAGTCTAATCCCTTACCTTAATGAAAAAAAATAAAATAATAATAAATGAATAATAGTAATAACAAAAATAAATAAAAGCTGATGGAAAAGCTAAAAAAGCTGAAAAACCTAGCAGCAAATGATGCAACAGATAATAGTTTTCTCTATTGGCTCTGAACCACGAGTTTGCGGGCATCGACTGTACTTAGTATTCATTTATTTAATTTATTTTACATTTATTTATTAATTTAGTAGTAGTAGTAGTAGTAGTAGTAGTAGTATTAACACCCTAACCCTAATCCTAACAAGAAAAAAATAAAAATAAGTAACGCTAACCCCTAATCCTAACCCTGACCTAACCTTAACTCTAACCCCTTACCTTAATGGAAAAAAAAATAATAATAATAAATGAATAATAGTAATAAAAAAAGAAATAAAAGCTGATGGGATAGCTAAAAAAGCTGAAAAACCTGATGAAACACATAATAGTTTTCTCTATTGGCTCTGAACCACAACTTTGCGGGGGTCGACTTTACTTAATATTCATTTATTGAATTTATTTTGTATTTATTTTACATTTATTTATTCATTTATTATTATTATTAGTAGTAGTAGTAGAAGTATTAACACCCTAATCCTAACAGGAAACAAAACAAATAAATAACGCTAACCCCTAATCCTAACCCTAACCTAACCTTAAATCTAACCCCTTACCCTAATGAAAAAAAAAATAATAAATGAATAATAGTAATAAAAAAATAAATAAAAGCTGATGGAAAAGCTAAAAAAGCTGAAAAACCTAGCAGCAAATGATGCAACAGATAATAGTTTTCTCTATTGGCTGTGAACTGCGACTTTACGGGGGGGTCGACTGTACTTAGTATTCATTTATTGAATTTATTTTGTGTTTATTTTACATTTATTTATTCATTTATTATTATTATTATTATTATTAGTAGTAGTAGTAGTAGAACTGTTAACACCCTAATCCGAACAAGAAAAAAAATAAAAATAAATAACGCTAACCCCTAATTCTAACCCTAACCTAACCTTAAATCTAACCCCTTACCCTAATGAAAAAAAAATAATAATAAATGAATAATAGTAATAAAAAAATAAATAAAAGCTGATGGAAAAGCTTAAAAAGCGGAAAAACCTAGCAACAAACGATGCAACAGATAATAGTTTTCTCTATTGGCTGTGAACTGCGACTTTACGGGGGGTCGACTGTACTTAGTATTCATTTATTGAATTTATTTTACATTTATTTATTCATTTATTATTATTATTATTAGTAGTAGTAGTAGTAGTAGTATTAACACCCTAATCCGAACAAGAAAAAAAAAAAAAAATAACGCTAACCCCTAATCCTAACCCTAACCTAACCTTAACTCTAACCCCTTACCCTAATGAAAAAATAAATAAAATAATAATAATAAATGAATAATAGTAATAAAAAATTAATAAAAGCTGATGGAAAAGTTGAAAAAGCTTAACCCCTAGCAACAAATGATGCAACACAATAGTTTTCTCTATTGGCTGATAAATAAAACGCCAACGCTCAAAAACGCTGTGTAAAAACGCGCAAAAACGCCAGAAAAAATGCTCTCCCACTACGCTCGGGGTGAATGCAGCCTTAATCTGGATTCACACCTTTTCATGTGCATCGTTAGGCAGTTTTTTAGGTGTGAATGGGGCCTCCTGCTCTGCCATTGCCAGCAATGGACCCCATAACATCATTGACGCACCACCGCATGGCACAGATGTGAATGAGCCCCATTCGGTAACGTCTGACCCATGGGCATTGATGCGCCATAAAGCCTTCCGGCGTTCTTCTCCAGGTTGGGGCTCCGCTCATCCACCCCTCAGGACCAATTATCTCTGTAAACGATCGACGCAGAGCTCTCTCCGCCATTCTTCTTCCCGTCCTCATCACTTCAGGATGAATTTAATTCGGCCCCTGATGTCACTTTGTGTAGTAATGGCGTTCCGGATCTGGCTGTACTGGAGGGGGTCTCTTGGGCACAGGCATGGATGCGCCGTGCTGGGGCACTGCATTGGCCAAAAATAGCGCGGGTGTGCGTGCATAGAGCCGAAGGCTCGGTCCCCACCTATGCAGCTTGCTTTTGATCTGTTTCTGATGTGCTTTTTGCTGTTCTGTGCATTTTGCAGTTCTTGATGCATTTTTTTGCGCGTTTTGATGCGGTTTTTTTTGGCCAATTTGTTGAGTGGATTAAAAAATGCAAATTGCGGCAAAAACGCACTACATGCTTTTCTGCAACTTCTCTATTGAAGTTTATTGAACCAAAAACGCACTGTTTTGCTTTTACAGCGCATTGCAGTTTAGGGCCCATTTACACCATGTGTGTTGGGCTGCGCCGGTCAGCCATGTCCAGTACAGTCCCAATGTATAGACGCTGAATTTGCCTTGAGTCCTATGAGTGCAGCGCACGTTACGTGTGCGCTGAAAAACGTTTGGCATGCACCCCCTTTTTTTTTTAGCGCAGCGAGTTCCATCACAGCGCACCGCATTGCACCCCCCAGGAGATGAAAAAAAAACACCGGATGGGGAGATACTTTGTAAATGAAGATAAACCCATGTATGTTTTTGGTCTATTTTTGTATCATTTATGGTGTAGCTCTGATAACTGTGAGTTTCAGTGTTAGATTGTTACATAGTTATATAATGTTGTTACATTGTTACATAGTTATATAATGTTGTTACATTGTTACATAGTTGTATAATGTTACATGGTGACATAGTTATATAATGTTGTTACATGGTGACATAGTTATATAATGTTGTTACATAGTTATATAATGTTGTTACATGGTGACATAGTTATATAATGTTGTTACATTGTTACATAGTTGTTCTATAGTTATTCAGGGCTTTTTTCTCTCAAAAAATAGGTGCAAAAACTCACCCTCCCCTGCCAACCAGGGCCGGCTCAATCACTAGGCGAAGTAGGCGGCCGCCTAGGGCGCCCGGATGCTGTTGATCCGTCAGTGTCAGTGAAGAGGATTAGTGAGAGCCATGGCTGGCTTCCTGTCTTACTGACACCGTCCTCTGCCCTACTGACACCGTCCTCTGCCCTACTGACACCGTCCTCTGCCCTACTGACACCGTACTCTGCCCTACTGACAATGTCCTCTGCCCTACTGACACCGTACTCTGCCCTACTGACACCGTCCACTGCCCTACTGACAACGTCCTCTGCCCTACTGACACCGTCCTCTGCCCTACTGACACCGTCCTCTGCCCTACTGACACCGTCCACTGCTCTACTGACACCGTCCTCTGCCCTACTGACACCGTCCTCTGCCCTACTGACACCGTCCTCTGCCCTACTGACACCGTCCTCTGCCCTACTGACACCGTATTCTGTCCTACTGACACCGTCCTCTGCCCTACTGACAACGTCCTCTGCCCTACTGACACCATCCTCTGCTCTACTGACGCCGTCCTCTGCCCTTTCTGACAACGTCCTCTGCCCTACTGACACCATCCACTGCTCTACTGACACCGTCCTTTGCCCTACTGACACCGTCCTCTGCCCTACTGACACCATTTTCATGCGCAGGACAAAGGGGGTGGAGTCAGTCAAAATGAGGTTTCGCCTAGGGTGTCAAAAATCCTTGCACCAGCCCTGCTGCCAACTTCCCGCCCCTGACCATGCCCACATCTCTTTGCTTACCTCTGCGTCCCGCATTCACAGCTCACCACCCCTGCCCATAGCTCACCCCTGCACCCTCATTCACAGTTCACATCAGCACTCCCCCATCCACAACTGTTTGCCCCCCTTTGAATCACCTTAGCAACCCTCCAACAACAGCTTACACCCCCATTCCAAAGCTATTACTACTACTACAGGTACTTATATAGCACCATCAATTTACGAGGCGCTTCACATATATATTGTACACTCACCCAAGGAGCTTACAATCTAAGGTCCCTAACTCACATTCATACATACACTTGTTATAGCTCCAATGTAGACAGGAGCCAATTAACCTCCCAGCATGTCTTTGGAATGTGGGAGGAAACCGGAGTACCGGGAGGAAACCTGCACGGGAAGAACATGCAAACTCCATGCAGGTTTTGCCTTGGTTGGGATTTGAACCGACGACCCCTAGTGCTGCTAGGCGAAAGTGCTAAATACTTGGTCACTGTGCTGCCCAGTTCCCTCACCTCTTCAGGAAAGCCGGTATCGCTCTTTATGTTTTTCTTTTATAATCTCAGCTCAGTAAAGTCTGATTGGGGAACTGCAGCACAGAGCCGAGAAGGCAGAGACTTTACTCAGATCCATGCTACAATAAGTAACGGCGGCGGGTGAGGACAGAAACTGCCTTCCAAACCAATACAGGCAGCTGCAGCGCTGGGACCCAAGGCACTGACCAGGGCTTGAGGGCAGAAGCCCTGGGTGCCCATCATTAATACAGAGAATCTGGTAGAGGAAGTGAGCTGTGTAGAAAACTTCCGCTTCTGTGTTAAATGAAAGGTCAGAGAGGAGAGGGCTACTGGAGGTGCAGGAAGGGAGGTGCAGGAACGGAGGTGCAGGAACGGAGGTGCAGGAACGGAGGTCCAGCACATTCCAGATGTAAAAAAGCCCTGTAGTTTCATAGTTCTATTATTAGATGGCTACATAGTTATATTGTTACATAATTATATAGTTGTATAGTTACATAGTTATATACTGTAGTTACATAGTTGGTCAAGTTGGAAAAAGACACAAGTTAATCTAGTTCAACCAATAGAAAACCTCCATATACACAATGCTATACCCACAGCGTTGGCTCTGTCGGAAATGTTGGACTAGCTACTATAATATAACAATATAACTAGTTACTATACAGTACCAATAGTAATCTGATTTCCTGTTGTCTTCCATGCAGGACGTGTACCTTATATGGGCGGCGCTGGACTCCCAGCCCTCGGGGTCACATGGTGTCCGGCCTGACCTCCCCCACGTCAGAAGATGACCAGGTTGCTGCTGGGCGTCACTCTAGAGAGGATCTGTAAGGCCGTCCTCCTACTCTGCCTCGTGCACTTTGTCATTATCATGATCCTCTACTTCGATGTCTACGCCCAACGTTTGGACTTCTTCAGCCGCTTCAACGTCAGGAACTCCACCCGCATCCACCCCTACTACAACTTCTCCCGGCCCAATGGCACCGCCCACACCTACCCCGCCGTTACCTCTCCCACAGACGTCTTCACGCCTAGCGCCAAGCTGGAACTCAACCAGACCATCACCGAGAAGCCTGTTCCTCCATGCCCGGACTCCCCGCTGGGTTTGGGTAAGTTGGCATTGGGCTGTTGGGGGCTGTTTGGGTGGAAGTCTTTACCTCCAGTTAAAATTTATGGTGTGAATAATATGGTGGTGAGGTCTCATATGAGTGGAGTCCATGGTGTGAGTAATATGGCTGTGAGGTCCCATATGAGTGTAGTCCATGGTGTGAGTAGTAAGGCGGTGAAGTCTCATATGAGTGGAGTTCATGGTGTGAGTAATATGTTGGTGAGGTGAGGTCTCAGATGATGAGTGGTGTCCATGCTGTGAGTAGTATGGTGGTGAGGTCTCATATGAGTGGAGTCCATGGTGTGAGTAATATGACTGTGAGGTCCCATATGAGTGGAGTCCATGGTGCGAGTAGTATGTCAGTGAGGTCTCAAATGAGTGGAGTACATGGTGTGAGTAATAAGGTGGTGAGGTATCATATAAGTGGAGTCCATGGTGTGAGTAGTAAGGCAGTGAGGTCTCATATGAGTGGAATCCATGGTGTGAGTAGTATGGTGGTGAGGTGAGCTCTCAAATGAGGAGTGGAGTCCATGGTGTGAGTAATATGGCGGTGAGGTCTCATATGAGTGGAGTCCATGGTGTGAGAAATATGGTGGTGAGGTCTCATATGAGTGGAGTCTATGGTGTGAGAAATATGGTGGTGAGGTCTCATATGAGTGGAGTCCATGGTGTGAGAAATATGGTGGTGAGGTCTCATATGAGTGGGGTCCATGGTGTGAGAAATATGGTAGTGAGGTCTCATATGAGTGGAGTCCATGGTGTGAGAAATATGGTGGTGAGGTCTCATATGAGTGGAGTCCATGGTATGAGTGATATGATGGTGAGGTCTCATATGAATGGAGTCCATGGTGTGAGTAATATGGCGGTGAGGTCTCATATGAGTGGAGTCCATGGTGTGAGTAATATGGCGGTGAGGTCTCATATGAGTGGAGTCCATGGTGTGAGAAATATGGTGGTGAGGTCTCATATGCGTGGAGTCCATGATGTGGGCAATATGGCAGCGAGGTCTCATATGAGTGTAGTCCATGGTGTGAGTAGTATGGTGGTGAGGTCTCATATGAATGGAGTCCATGCTGGTGAGGTCTCATATGAGTGTATTCCATGGTGTTAGTAGTATGGTGGTGAGGTCTCATATGATGGAACCCATGGTGTGAGTAATATTGGCGGTAAGGTCTCGTATGAATGGAGTCCATGGTGTGGGTAATATGGCGGTAAGGTCTTGTATGAATGGAGTCTATGGTGTGAGTAATATGGCGGTGAGGTCTCATGAGTGAAGTCCATGAGTGATAGTAATATTATGAACCACTAATGCTATGTATGAAGCTGTCAAGATTAAAATT
>BLSH010029381.1:69260-81113 GCA_018402905.1 Glandirana rugosa
GTATACTCTGGAGCGACGGTTGGTGTGAAATATGGTGGTGAGGTCTCATATGCGTGGAGTCCATGATGTGGGCAATATGGCAGCGAGGTCTCATATGAGTGTAGTCCATGGTGTGAGTAGTATGGTGGTGAGGTCTCATATGAATGGAGTCCATGCTGGTGAGGTCTCATATGAGTGTATTCCATGGTGTTAGTAGTATGGTGGTGAGGTCTCATATGATGGAACCCATGGTGTGAGTAATATTGGCGGTAAGGTCTCGTATGAATGGAGTCCATGGTGTGGGTAATATGGCGGTAAGGTCTTGTATGAATGGAGTCTATGGTGTGAGTAATATGGCGGTGAGGTCTCATGAGTGAAGTCCATGAGTGATAGTAATATTATGAACCACTAATGCTATGTATGAAGCTGTCAAGATTAAAATTTGGGACTTGTCATTGCTGTTTTGCTCAAGAAGTGCAGGTTCTGGGACTATCACCTTCACCCTCCATGGTAAAGGGTCTTATTTATCCTGTTCTGCCCATCCTGACTCTTCCCCGGTCTGCACATCCTGACTCTTCTCCGGTCTGCCCATTCTGACTCTTCCCCGGTCTGCCCATCCTGACTCTTCCCCGGTCTACCCATCCTGACTCTTCCCCGGTCTACCCATGCTGACCCTTCCACATTCTCACTTTTCCCCGGCCTGCCCATCCTGACCCTTCCACATCCTGACTCTTCCCCAGTCTGCCCATCCTGACTCTTCCCTAGTCTGCCCGCCTTGACTCTTCCCCAGTCCGCCCATACTGACTCTTCCCTAGTCTGCCCCCCCTGGCTCTTCCCCGGCCTGCCCATCCTGACTCTTCCACATTCTGACTCTTCCCCGGTCTGTGATGCTGAGGATTGAAGCATGGATGAACTCTATAATGAGGTCAGTAGTGGCCCCCCATATGACTTTCCTGACTGGTTCCCTTTAAGGTGAGGTTCTTGCTCGCTGTGAAGTGCCGTTCCTCCATCGCTGGGCTCATGTAGTCCGTTTCAGTGATGGCAATGGAAGGGTTAATTCCATTCTGGGTCCGGCAGCATGAGCGGAGCAGTCAGCGCACAGCAGGCAGATTGCTAATAAGCTATAGCGCCAGGACTGATTAATGCATTAATTACTGTGATTATGGCTGCCCCCTGAGTGGTGCCCAGTGCCCACCCTCCTCTCTGGGCTGATGCCGGATTACAGTGGGTTGTGCCAGGGAAGCGTTTGTGTGCAAACCACAGTCTGCTAAATGTTCTACCTCTGGAGAGGAGACGACAGCTGGGTCCGCCATATTAATCACACAGGCAAACTAGGCTGATGCCCATGGCGGATGGGGGTGGGAGGTGTATGTATATGCTGGGGCCCATACAGCTGGGATATAAGAAGCATGTCATGTCATACTGGGGCCCCTGACATCCTGGGCCCACACAGCTGGGATATAAGGGACATGTCATGTCATACTGGAGCCCCTGACATCCTGGGCCCACACAGCTCAGATATAAGGGACATGTCATGTCATACTGGAGCCCCTGACATCCTGGGCCCACACAGCTGGGATATAAGGGACATGTCATGTCATACTGGAGCCCCTGATACCCTTTTTTGTCTAGGTGAGGTCACATACACTCACTGCCACTTTATTAGGTCCCCCTTGCTAGTAGGGGGTTGGACCCCCTTTATTAGGTCCCCCTTGCTAGTAGCAGGTTGGACCCCCTTTATTAGGTCTCCCGTGCTAGTAGCAGGTTGGACCTCCTTTATTAGGGCCCCCTTGCTTAGTAGCGGGTTGGACCCCCTTTATTAGGTCCCCGTTGCTAGTAGTGGATTGGACCTCCTTTATTAGGACCACCTTGCTATTAGCGGGTTGAATCCCCGTTATTAGGTCTCCCATGCTAGTAGCGGGTTGGATCCCATTTATTAGGTCCACCTTGCTAGTAGCGGATTGGAACTCCTTTATTTGGTCCCCCTTGCTAGTAGCGGGTTTGGACCCCCTTTATTAGGTCCACCTTGTTGGTAGCGGGTTGGACCTCCTTTATTAGGTCCACCTTGCTAGTAGCGGGTTGGACCTCCTTTATTAGGTCCACCTTGCTAGTAGTGGGTTGGACCTCCTTTATTAGGTCTCCCTTGCTAGTAGCGGGTTGGACCTCCTTTATTAAGACCACCTTGCTAGCAGTGGGTTGGACCCCCCCTTTATTAGGTCCACCTTGTTGGTAGCGGGTTGGACCTCCTTTATTAGGTCCACCTTGCTAGTAGTGGGTTGGACCTCCTTTATTAGGTCTCCCTTGCTAGAAGTAGGTTGGACCTCCTTTATTAAGACCACCTTGCTAGCAGCAGGTTGGACCCCCTTTATTAGGTCCCCCTTGCCAGTAGTGGGTTGGACCTCCTTTGTTAGGTCCCCCTTGCTAGTAGTGGGTTGGACCTCCTTTATTAGGTCTCCCTTGCTAGAAGCAGGTTGGACCTCCTTTATTAAGACCACCTTGCTAGCAGCAGGTTGGACCCCCTTTATTAGGTCCCCCTTGCCAGTAGTGGGTTGGACCTCCTTTGTTAGGTCCACCTTGCTAGTAGTGGGTTGGACCTCCTTTATTAGGTCTCCCTTGCTAGTAGCGGGTTGGACCTCCTTTATTAAGACCACCTTGCTAGCAGTGGGTTGGACCCCCCTTTATTAGGTCCACCTTGTTGGTAGCGGGTTGGACCTCCTTTATTAGGTCCACCTTGCTAGTAGTGGGTTGGACCTCCTTTATTAGGTCTCCCTTGCTAGAAGCAGGTTGGACCTCCTTTATTAAGACCACCTTGCTAGCAGCAGGTTGGACCCCCTTTATTAGGTCCCCCTTGCCAGTAGTGGGTTGGACCCCCTTTATTAGGTCCCCCTTGCTAGTAGCGGGTTGGACCCCTTTTATTAGGTCCACCTTGCTAGCAGCGGGTTGGACCTCCTTTTATTAGGTCTCCCTTGCTAGCAGCGGGTTCGACCCCCTTTATTAGGTCCCCCTTGTTAGTAGTGGGTTGGACCCCCTTTATTAGGTCCCCCTTGCTAGTAGCGGGTTGGACCCCCTTTATTAGGTCCCCCTTGCTAGTAGCAGGTTGGACCCCCTTTATTAGGTCCCCGTTGCTAGTAGTGGATTGGACCTCCTTTATTACGACCACCTTGCTATTAGCGGGTTGAATCCCCGTTATTAGGTCTCCCATGCTAGTAGCGGGTTGGATCCCATTTATTAGGTCCCCCTTGCTAGTAGCGGGTTGGACCCCCTTTATTAGGTCCCCCTTGCTAGTAGCGGGTTGGACCTCCTTTATTAGGACCACCTTGGTAGCAGCGGGTTGGACCTCCTTTATTAGGTCCCCCTTGCTAGTAGCGGGTTTGGACCCCCTTTATTAGGTCCCTTGCTAGTAGCGGGTTGGACCCCCTTTATTAGGTCCCCCTTGCTAGTAGCAGGTTGGACCTCCTTTATTAGGTCCCCCTTGCTAGTAGTGGGTTGGACCCCCTTTATTAGATCCACCATGCTAGTAGCGGGTTGGACCCCCTTTATTAGGTCCCCTTTGCTAGTAGTGGGTTGGACCCCCTTTATTAGATCCACCATGCTAGTAGCGGGTTGGATCCCCTTTATTAGGTCCCCCTTGCTAGTAGCGGGTTGGACCCCCTTTGGCCTTCATTCTTGGTGGCTGAGATACAACAAGGTGTTGGAAACGTTCCTCAGAGATTTCCCTCCATAGTGACAATGATGACATCACACAGTGGCTGCAGATTTGTTGGCTGCACATCCATGATGCCGATCTCCCGTTCCACCACATCCCAAAGGGTCTCTATTGGATGAGATGTGGGGAGTGTGGAGGCCATTGGAGTGCAGGGACCTCATTGTGCAGTGGTGAGATGATTGGAGCTCTGTGATTGGTGCTTTGTCCTGCTGGGAGGAGCCATCAGAAGATGGGGGCACTGCAGACATAAAGGGGTGGACATGGTCAGCAACAATACTCAGGTAGGCCGTGGCCCCTAAACCTAAGGGGCCCAAAGTGTGCCCATCCCCCACACCATTACACCCCCACCACCAGCCTGAACCGGTGATACAAGGCAGGATGGATCCATGTGTCAAATTCTGACCCCCCCATCTGAATGTCGCAGCTGAAATTCAGACTCTGCAGACCAGGCAACGTTTCTCCAATCTTCTATTGTCCAATGCTGGTGATCCTGCCAATCACAGCCTCAGTTTCCTGTTCTTAGTGACAGGAGTGGCACCCGGTGTGGTCTTTTGCTGCTGTAGCTCATCTGCTTCAAGGTTGGATGTGTTGTGCGTTTAGAGACAGTATTCTGAATACCTTAGGTGTAACGAGTGGTTATTTGAGTTACTGTTGCCCTTCTACCCAGGGTTGTCTGTAACGATGGGCATAAGGGGCAGCTGCCCCAGGCCCAGTCACTGTTGTGGGGCCCAAAGCAGCTTCCCCTTGAGCCCAGCGCTGCCCAAAAATAGTTGAAAAATGGGTTCGGGAGGGCCCAAGAAAATGTTTACCTAGGGTCCAATCCATAATAAAGATGGCCCTGTTTCTATCATCTGGAACCAGTCTGCCCATGCTCCTCTGACCTCTGACATCAACAAGGCATTTTTCTCCACACAATTTCCGCTCACTGGATATTTTCTCTTTCTCCCACCATTCTCTGTAATCCCGAGAGATAGTGGTGAGTGAAAATCCCAAAAACATTCACACCGGCCCGTCTGCCACCAACAACCATGCCACGTTCAAATTCACTTCAGTCCCCTTTCTTCCCCATTCTGATGCTCAATTTGAACTTTAGCAAGTCGTCTTCACCACGTCTAGATGCCTAAATGCATTGAGTTGCTGCCATGTGATTGGCTGATTAGCAATTTGTGTTACTAAGCAACTGAACAGGTGTACCTAATAAAGTGGCCGGTGAGTGTGCATGATGGATCATTGGCGGGTTCGCTGACCCCTGACCTCGGTGTCCCAGGGGGGTTGGAGGTCAGAGGGTGACAATTCCCGCCATCCGGAGGTTTGCTTTCTCAGGCGGTGAATTGGCGTCCTGCGAGCGTCTCTATATATCGGGGGTGAGATATATTCCATTCCTCCGGAGTGCAGAGAAAAGAGCGCACATTATCCGTGTCATTTGTGAACGGCGGTGGATGAAAAGACTCAGCAAACCATCTGCTCATTTCCACTTCAAAGCCCGCGGCCCCCCCCCCACCGCCTCCCTCCGCCGGCTGTTCCCATTGTCCCTCCTGAAGCCGGCCTGTGATGTCTGAGCGCTTTGCACGCTTCAATGTGACTGCGCCGAGCCGCGGGTCTCCGGAACGGCACAATCGCCACACAGACCCGGGAAACCGCCTGCGGCTTCAAAATACATTATCCACCGCCATCTTGGATTTGTTTCCATTTTCCGCTGCAGAATTTTATCAGCTGTCTAAATTTAACTCCAAAGTTTAATCTCCTTTGTGCTTTAGTAGTCCTCCTCAGCTGAGCTCCACCCCAAGCCCTAATTAAGAACATTATATAACACCTGGCAGTGCAAGTCTGCAATGCCGATCAATGTTGTGTGTGTTTGGCTTCGTGTGTGGTTGTTCTTGTTGGATGCTCTGTGTCTATTTCTGGTTACCGATCTTTGGCTTGTTCTGACTATCCCTGCCTTCCTGGTACCCCGATCTTCGGCTTGTTCTCTATTTGTCCCTGCCTGCTTGATACCCCGACCTTTGGCTCGTCCTGACTATCCCTGCCTGCCTGGTACCCCAATCTTCGGCTTTTTCTCTATTTATCCCTGCCTGCCTGATACCCCCATCTTCGGCTTGTTCTCTGTTTATCCATGCCTGCCTGATACCCCGATCTGTGGCTTGTTCTGACTATCCTTGCCTGCCTGATACCCCGATCTGTGGCTTGTTCTGACTATCCTTGCCTGCCTGATACCCCGATCTGTGGCTTGTTCTGACTATCCTTGCCTGCCTGATACCCCGATCTGAGGCTTGTTCTGACTATCCTTGCCTGCCTGATACCCCGATCTGTGGCTTGTTCTGACTATCCTTGCCTGTCTGGTACCCCGATCTTCAGCTTGTTCACTGTTTCTCCTGTCTGCTGGTGGCCCTGATTATCCTTTGCTGTTCCTGCACTGCTGCTTCCTCTCTTCCACCTGTAGCCAGCCGAGCGTGAGCTAGGGGACCCCGGGGGGGGGGGGGGGGGGCCTGGATCCAGTTGCAGCCAAATCCATTCTCGCCACCAGAGGCTCTGGCGAATACCGGAACTCATTAGCAGCAGTCAGCTATAGGTCCACAACCTCAGTGGTGCGCTTCACAACCCTCTGTGCGATTTGCACCCCAGCGGTGCGCACCTGTCACCTGACCCCAGGTGTTGTGACAGTTTGATCGCCCATGGACCCGGCTGATGTACCGCTACCCACAGATGATCCGCTGCAGGGCATAGTCCGCAGACTGGAGACCCAAGAGTCTAATCAGACCCAGCCTTGTGATTTCTGCAGGATTTGGCATCCCGCTTTGACCAGCTGCAGGCCTCCAGGACCTCCAGTCCAACAACCTCCACCGCAGCCTGCGGCCATATCGGTTCCAGTCACACTCACAGCCGCTAACCTGTTGTAATTACCGGCTCTGTCCCACTACTCTGGGGACTCTAAGGCCCGCAGTGGGTTTCTCAGCCAGTGCACCATTCATTTTGAGCTCCAGCCTTAAAACTTCCCGTCTGATCGGGCGAAGGTGGCCTACATTATGTCTCTCCTGTCTGGCGAGGCTTTAGCCTGGGCTCCCCTCTGTGGGAGAAGAGTGACTCAGTGGTTTCTAGTTGTCTAGGTTCTTGAAACTCTTTCGGAACATCTTTGAGGAACCGGGCCGTGTCTCTTCAGCAGCGTCAAGAGTCTGCTTCTGTGGGTTAGGTTTGCTCTTCATTTCCGGATTCTGACTGCTGAGCTGAACTGGAACAATGAGGCCTTAGTTGCAACCTTTTTACAGGGCCTCTCTGATCGAGTGAAGGATGAATTAGCGGGGAGAACCATCCCAACGAATCTGGAGGATGTGATCTCCCTGTGTAACCAGATTAACATTCGTTTTCAAAAAAGTCGCCTGCATTCCTTGGTCCCTAGTCAGCCTGAAATCCCCTCTCTGCGATCCGTGGAGCATCCCCTGCCAGCTGAGGAACCCATGCCGCCGGGCCGGACCAGGTTATCCCCCGAAGAGCATGCTAGGTGCGGAACCTTGGGCCTGTGTCTCTACTGTGGGGGCAAAGGTCATTTTCGTGACACTTGCTCGCTTCATCCGGGAAACATTCGGGTCTAATACATCTGGAAGGTGGAGTATTGGACCCAGAAACCTCACCTTCACGTCTCCTGCTGTCAGTGTTCCTTCACACCGGCGCTTCTTCTCATTGGGCCCTGGCATACCTTGATTCTGGAGCTGCTGGCAACTTTATGGACTGGACAACGGCTTCTTCTATGGAGCTTCCCGTTTAGCCTCTCGCCACTCTGTTGGTGGTCTCTGCGATCGATGGTACGGTTCTTCCAGGGGGCCCTATCTGTTTTTAGACCCTTTTGGTTAAGATGTCCGTAGGAATACTCCACCAGGAGCAGATACTGTATCCTTTCTTGTCCTACCTAAGGCCTCAACCCCCATCATATTGGGTCTTCCCTGGTTACAGCTCCATTCTCCACATGTTGACTGGACTTACGGGCAGATATTGGCTTGGGGTTCCTCCTGTTTTTCGTCCCGTCTACTTAAGGTGGTCCCGAAGGAGAGCCTTCCTGTTGCCACCACGTCAGTTTCTTCTGCCCTTCCTGCTGCATATAGCGATTTCCGGGATGTCTTCTGTAAGAAATCAGCTGATATGCTTCCTCCTCACAGGTCCTTTGACTGTGCCATTGACCTTGTTTCAGGAACGACTCTGCCCAGGGGTCGTACCTATCCTCTGTCCATCCCTGAGAACCAGGCCATGTCAGAGTATGTCACCGAAAACCTAGAGTAAGGGTTAATTCGGAAGTCCTCGACACCGGCGGAAGCAGGATTCTTTTACGTTGCCAAAAAGGATGGCACCTTAAGGCCTTGCATTGATTATCAAGGATTAAATGCATTGACAATCAAGAACCGATACCCCTTACCCCTAATTTCTGAGCTTTTTTTTGACAGATTGAAAGGCGCCTCCATCTTTACCAAGTTGGATCTCAGGGATGCCTGCAATCTCATCTGGATAAGGGAAGGCGACGAATGGAAAACCGCGTTTAACATGAGAGGGGCATTATGAATGCCTGGTTATGCCCTTTGGGCTGTGTAATGCCCCAGCTGTATTTCAAAACTTCTACAATGAGGTCTTCAGAGATTTGCTGTATCAATTTGTGGTCATCTATTTGGATGACATTCTAATCTCTTCGGAAAATCTGCTTGTCCACAGAAACCATGTCCGGGTTGTACTCCAGCGCCTTAGGGAAAATAACCTGTATGCCAAGCTAGAGAAATGTTCTTTTGAATGCTCTGAGGTCCTGTTTCTGGGATGCTTTGTCTCCAGTTTGGGTCTTTGTATGGATCCGAAAAGGTCTCGGCCATTACCAACTGGCCTCTTCCTGCCAGCGTTTTCTTGGGTTCACTAATTATTATAAGCAATTTATTAAGAACTACTCTTCTACTGCTGCGCCTATTATTGCCTTGACTAAGAAAGGTGCTAATGCCAAGGAATGGCCTCCTGAAGCTGTCGCTGACTTCCATGATCTGAAACAAGCCTTTGTTTCTGGTCCCTCTTGAGGAGACCTAATCCTGGGGATCCACTTTTTATTGAAGTGGATGCTTCCTCTACTGGAGTAGGAGCGGTGCTTCTTCAGCTATCTGAGGATAAACAACAACCATGTGCGTTTTTCTCCAAAAAATGAAAAGGAATGGCGTCATCTCTTGGAGGGTTCCTCTCACTTCATAACGATCTTCACTGATCATAAAAATTGACAGTCCTTGCAGAATGCTAAACGACTGAATCCCAGACAGGCCAGGTGGAGTCTGTTCTTTTTACTGTTTCAATTTTACGATCACGTACAAACCTAACAGTCGGGCTGGTGCACTCTCTAGGTCGTTTGACACGCTGGGTGAGGAGCCCACCTCTGAACCTGAGCCGGTCATCCCGACCAGGTGTATTCTTGCCCATTCCACCACTCTGCCTCCTGGCAAGAGTTTTGTCCTCACTGAACTAAAACCTAAGATCCTTTGTTGGGGACATGATTCCAAGGTGTCGGGTCATGCTGGGTTCCTCCGATCCCTTCAGCTCATCAGTCGCCACTACTGGTGGCCTACTCTCTTTTCGGATGTCAAAGGCTACGTGAAGGCGTGCCATGTTTGTGCCCAGTTTAAGTCCTCCACACAAGCTCCTGCTGGTCTGCTCATGCCCTTGCCCATTATGAAGGGGCCCTGGACTCACATTCCTATGGATTTCATCACCGATCTTCTACCGTCTGAAAAGAATGCAGTAATTTGGGTGGTAATCAATCGGTTCTCCTAGATGACTCATTTTGTTCCCCATCCTGGTCTCCCTTCTGCTCCTGCTTTGGCCCCCATCTTTGTTCAAGAAATCCTCCGCCTCTATGGGGTTCCTTCCCATATTGTTTCGGATGGGGGGGGGGGATCAATTTACATCCCGCTTCTGGATAGCTTTTTGCAAGTCCCTCAATATTGTCTTGGATTTTTCTTCTTCTTACCACCCTCAATCCAGTAGACAGACTGAGAGGGTTAATCAGGAGTTAGAGGTCTTCTCCGCACCTTAGTCTCCGCTCATCATGATGATTGGTCCCCTCTACTCCTGTGGGCAGCATTCTCTCACAATAATCACATTAACACACCAGTTCTCAGAAGACCCCCTTTGTCACAGTTTATGGAAGACACCCTCAGCTTCCTCTTCCTATGACCTGTTCTCCGGACATTCCAGCTTTGGCTATTGTTCAGCAATCCATACCATTTGGGGTGAGGTTCATGATTCCCTCGGGGCGGCGGCTGATAAGGTTAAGGGTTTTGCCAACCGTCGCAGGTGCAATCCTCCTTCTCTACAGATAGGAGGCAAGGTCTGGCTTTCCACCAAGAACATCAAACTCTGAGTTCCTTCTTTGAAATTTGCACCAAGATCCATTGGTCCGTGTTCTATAATTTATAAGGTTAATTCGGTTTGCTTTAAACTTCAGATCCCCAAAAGCCTCAGGATATCTAACTCCTTCCAGGTTTCCCTTCTGAAGCCCTTAGTTCTCAATAAGTTCTCTCGTCCTTTCCCTACCGTGGTTCCGGTCTCTGAGGATAATCAGGAGTGTGAGGTTAGTCAAATTCTGGATTCTCGCCTCTGTAAAGACATCCTTCAGTACCTCGTGTATTGGAGAGGGTTTGGTCCTGAGGAGAGGTCATGGATTCCTGCATCTGAGGTATTTGCGCCTCGTCTTGTGAAAAGGTTTAATTTGAGGTTTCCCTCCAAGCCTGGACCCAAGTGGGGGAGGGGGAGGAGTTGTAAGGGGGGGGGGTACTGTCATGAAACCACAGTAACATTCATGTCTTGTCTGTTGCCTACCTTGCTGCATGTGCCCAGTTAGAGGCCAGGCCTCCCTCACCTGTGTGCTTTAATAGGCCCTCCTCAGCTGAGCTCCAGCCCAGGCCCTAATTAGGAACATTATATAACACCTGGCAGTGCAAGTCTGCAATGCTGATCAATGTTGTGTGTGTTTGGCTTTGTGTGGTTGTTTCTGTCGGATGCTCTGTGTCTATTTCTGGTTACCGATCCTCGGCTTGTTTTGACTATCCTTGCTTGACTGATACCCCGATCTTCGGCTTGTTCTGACTATCTCTGCCTCCCTGGTACCCCAATCTTCAGCGTGTTCTGACTATCTCTGCCTGCCTGATACCCCGATCTTCGGCTTGTTTTGACTATCCCTGCCTCCCTGGTACCCCGATCTTCAGCGTGTTCTGACTATCTTATCCCTACCTCCCTGGTACCCTGATCTTCGGCTTGTTCTGACTATCCCTGCCTGCCTGATACCCCGATCTTTGGCTTGTTCTCTGTTTCTCCTGTCTGCTGGTGACCCTGACCCCTTGCTAGGCCGCTGACTATCCTTTGCTGTTCCTGCACTGCTGCTTCCTCTCTTCCACCTGTAGCCAGCTGAGCGTGAGCTAGGGGACCCCAGTGGCCGCAACCTGGATCCAGTTGCAGCCAAATGCATCCTCACCACCAGAGGCTCTGGCGAATACCTACTGGCTCTTAGATTCCGCGCCCTGGGGAAACTGATGCACTAGCTCCCTGTGTTCCAGTGTCCATGCTCCGGGGTCCCCTCTTCCCGTACCAGCCAGAACACATTAGCAGCAGTCAACTATAGGTCCACAGCCTTAGCGGTGCGCTTTGCAACTCTTGGTGTTATTTGCACCCCAGCAGTGCGCACCTGTCACCTGACCCCAGGTGTCGTGATATTATCTTGATGGGTGGGCATTACTCTGTAGGAGTGGGCGTGCCTAGGCAGGCTGTATCTGCATGTGATACAAAGTTACAATATACAGCCTGATCACTGGGGGAGGGGAGACTGAGGAAATGCCTCCTCCTCCTACAAAGTTACAATGTACAGTCTGATCACTGAGGGAGGGGAGATTGAGGAAATGCTTCCTCCTCCTTCTACAAAGTTACAATGTACAGTCTGATCACTGGGGGAGGGGAGACTGAGGAAATGCTTCCTCCTGCCTGCAGCAGACTGATGACATCATCTCAGCCTAGGCGGAATCACTGACTAGGTGGCTTTATTAATAAGAGGTGGATCCTGTTCTGTATATTGGGACACGCTGGGATTTATTCATCAGACTTGCTCAGGTAATGGCGCTCTGTTTACACAAATAATGATGATTATTGGGGCGCGGACCTGCTGGGGC
>BLSH010029381.1:112359-123879 GCA_018402905.1 Glandirana rugosa
TGTGCCTCCCCCTTTCCCCCTCCGTGTGACTGTAGGGATTTCCCCCTCCGTGTGTGACTGTAGGGATTTCCCCCTCCGTGTGACTGTAGGGATTTCCCCCTCCGTGTGTGACTGTAGGGATTTCCTCCTCTGTGTGTGACTGTAGGGATGGAGTTCTTAGGGTCATAGTCAGCATTTTTCTTCCTCTAAAAAAGTTGAGTTGATGCCAAAGAGCTCAATGTTGGTCCCCTCTGACCACAGCACTTCCTCCCAATCCTCCTCTGAATCATTTAGATGTTGATTGGCAGACATCAGACGTTCCCCTACATTGTGCCTTCCTGAGGAGGGGACCTTGCGGGGGCTGCAGGATTTCAATCCATGGCGGGGTATTGGGGTCACCAATGGTTTGCTTGGTGACTGAGGTCCCAACTGCCTTGAGATCCTTCACAAGCTCCTCCCCTGTAGTTCTGGGCGGATCCCTCACTTTTCTCATGACCATCCTCACCCCATGAGGCGAAATCCTGCATGGAGCTCCAGACCGAGGGCCATTGATGGTTATTTTGTATTTCTTCCATCCAACAGTTGTCTCCTTCTCACCAAGCTTCTTGCTGATGGTCTTGTAGCCCCTACCAGCCTTGTGCCGGCCTACAATCTTCTCCTTGATGTCCTCTGACAGCTCTTTGGTGTTGCCCATGATGGTGAGGATGGAAGAAAGAGATTCTGTGGAGTCTTTTATACAAATAAAGCATTGTCGTTAGGAGAACCTTCTACATTGACAGCACTGATCTGTGCACCACATGAGGACCTCCTGTAGGCGGTCTGTGGGAGCCACAATTATTGTTGGTTGGTAGAGGGGAGCAAATACTTATTTTACTCCCTGAACTGCACCTCCATTTATAACATTTGTATCATGGGATTTTTCTGGATGTTCGGTTGATATTCTGTCTATCATATAAAATACACAGATGATAAAAATTATAGACCCTTCATTTCTTTGTAAGTGGGGGAACCTCACACAATCTGCAGGGGAGACGATCGTTATTTTCCCCGCTGTATTTATTTGAAACAACAATCAATAGGTGTGACTTATAGCCAAAATTGTGGTTCTGATTAGGCACAATATAAGTGATCCAAAGTAGGCTTGTGCAATTCGTTTTGTTCCGAATCTTCGTTTTTCTCTGATTCGAAAATTTGGAAATTTGCGGTAATTCGGCAATCGTAACAGCCGAAAACCCAAAATTCGAAAATAAGAAAGAACATTTGAAATAATAACTAACTAATAAATAACTATTAAATTATAGGTATTGGAATTTCCTTGAAAACATGGCTGTCAGTGATAAATTAAATTTCTCCTACGTTCACTGACAGTCGCAGCTCTCCATGACGTGTGGGGTTTATGCTCGTCTCACTAGGAGTTAACTAGGCAGGGAAAGAAACAGCTGGCCCCTCCCATGGGGCTGTCCTCTCTTCCCACATAAACCCTCTCCTAGCATAGCTCATCAGTTTCAATGCCTAGTTTGCAAGGAGTTGACTTGGCTTCCCTTTAGGGGAATTGCGGTCCTCTTTGTGACCGTTTTTCTTTATTTTATTTTTTTTTTCTTTATTTTTATTTTTATTTGACTTCTATCAAGCATTGATCTGCTATCAAGAAGCCGGTCGGGGCATAGAGAGTCCGTGGGCTCTGTACTCTCCCCGACCTGGCCGACCGATGTGAGCCAGTCCCACCGTATGGGGACCCGCTCCGTGTGGGTGGCCTGGGGTGATCCCCACTTACGCCCAGCCCCGGATGCGATTCGGGTAGGGCGATTTTTCTGGCCTGCGGCATACCGTCCAGGCAGGGGCGAAAAGTCTGCGACTGGGTGCTCCACGGCGCTCGTCTGGAGTGGTGAGTGAGAGTTCCTTCCTTCCCCCCTTTTCAGGGGCTGAAGGGGGACCGACTACCCTTAAAAAAAAAAAAATTCTGGGTAGCCGCCGGCAGGGGCGTGTGGAGCTCCTGCCCCCCCCCCTTATCCACGCACCGCACCCGTTCGTCTGCTGCGTTCATTTCGCTTTTTCGCCGCCATGCGGCGATCGGCCGCCATTTTGCGGCAGACCGCCGCCATTTTGCCGTAGCCGCAGACATATTTGGCCTATGGGGCTTTCTCTCTAGCGCTCGGACTGGCCGTTTGCGGTACTGCACGTCCCTGTACAGGGGGTTTCGGCCTCTAGTGTCTAACGGCGGGCATTTTGACCACATGCCTCTGCAAAAAAACGTGTATGCAGCGTTTTCCCTTCTCTGTGGAGCGGTGGTGATCGGATGGCGCGGCTCTCCTGACGATCCTCCAGGGTTACTGGTAGCAAACAGCAAGTATAGCTGGGCTCCCCTGTGGGTGCTGGTGGCGGCGGGTGCAGTCCTCCTGGGTTCCCTGGTGCGCTGTGGGGCGGTGGTGTGCGGCAGTGTGGAGGTGCCTCATCCTCAGTACCACCTGTGTGTCACTGAGAGGGTTCTGGGGGCAAAACAATGGCAGATTATACTGCTGAACCTGCTGAGGAAGCATCAGCGGTGGCGCAATCTGCGCAAGGGGCTTTTTTGGACCAGCTGCGGGCGGTCTTTAGTGAATTTCTCCCCCGGGCCGAGGTCGCCCAACAGGCCCCCAAGAAGCGTCCCCCTCCTTATTCATCAGGGGAGGATTCTGATTCGGAAGTGGCCTCCGGGGTCTCAGTGACCCCAGTGGACCTATCTGTTGGGGAATGGGGCCCATCGGACGGTGAAGAGGATCAGGGGGCGGCGGCTGCGCGCGAAAGAGCGTTGGTCGCCGCCATTATCACTGGCATTCGCACTACACTGCGATTGAGCCAGGATGGTGAATCGCAGTCTTCTGTGTATGTATGTGGGTCCTCTAGGCCCCCCAGGGCCCCCAAGGCTTACCCCTATGATCAATTTTTTGATCATTTTCTTTATCGTGAATGGCAACGTCCGCAGCATTCCTTTTCGCTGTCAAGACGGTTCGCTGCTCACTGTCCTTTTGAGGAAAGCTTTTTGAAAAAATGGGAATCGCCTGTGGTGGACCCACCGATAGCCCACCTTAGTAAGGCGACGACCATTCCTCTGGAAGGGACTCCTTCTTTTAAGGACCCCGCTGATAGAAAAACAGAGGCGCTTTTAAAGTTGCTATTCCTGGTGGCAGGTTCTGCCGTAGGGCCAGCCCTGGCATCCGCCATCGCGGCTCAACATCTGTCTGAGCGTATGGCGGAGCTCCAGTCTGATCTGGAATGCGGCCGCCTGATGGATGCGCCGCAGAGGGCTGAGTTTTTGCTCCAAGGGTTCAAGTACCTTTGTGATGCGGCCGTTGATTTACTGCCGTTGTTATCCAGGATAGCGATTTTTGCCGTTATCCTCAGACGGATACTTTGGCTGCGTTTTTGGTCCGGTGACCACGCTTCCAAAAAAGGTCTTGCGGACCTCCCTTTTCAGGGTGGACGCCTATTTGGTCCGCGTTTGGACGAGATTATTAAGGACTTCACGGGAGGTAAGAGTACCTTCCTTCCAGAGCCCCGGAGGAGTGAGTTTCGCCATAGACAGGGGCCCCCTCCCTCAGGTCAGAAGAGGTTTTTTCGCGCCTCCAGCGCAGCAGGTAAAGGGACCCGCTCCGGTAAGGTCGCTGCCGGGGGCTGGTAAACGGCAGTGGCAGAGCAAAACCGAAAAGACGGAAGACAAGTCCTCCTCAGCCTGATGGGCTGCCCCCACCCGGCTTTCGGGTGGGGGGACGTCTTCTGGGGTTCGCAGACCGGTGGCTGGCTCACATTCCCGATCGTTGGGTCCGGGAAGTGGTGTCCGCCGGGTACAGGATAGAGTTCAACACTCTACCCCCAGACAGGTTCTTCCCATCGAACTTAGGGCTCCCGCAGGATCGCCGGGAGGCCCTTTTCGGGGCTGTCCAAGCACTTTCGGACCAGGGGGTGATCGTGCCAGTGCCCCCAGTAGAGAGATTTTGAGGTTTTTACTCAAATTTATTCGTGGTTCCCAAAAAAGGGGGGGGTCCGGCCAGTACTGGACCTGAAGGCCCTGAACCGGTATGTCAGGGCGCGGAAATTCCGGATGGAATCTATCCGCTCGGTCGTGGCCGCCCTTCATCAGGGGGAATTTCTGGCGTCTCTGGACATCAGAGATGCGTACCTCCATGTACCCATTCTTCCATGACATCAGCGCTTCCTGTGCTTTGCGGTGGGAGACCTCCATTTTCAATTTGTGGCACTCCCCTTCAGTCTGGCCTCAGCACCCCTAGTTTTCACAAAATTGCTAGCACCGGTGTTGGCGTTGCTGCAACAGAGAGGCATTGCGGTAGTGGCATACCTGGACGATCTGCTCCTGCGGGCGGAGTCCGCCTCGGCTCTGGACGAGAATGTGAGAATCACAATGACCTCCCTGCAGGACTTCTGCTGGTTACTCAACCTGCAGAAATCATCGGTGTCGCCAGCCAGTCGCCTGGAGTATCTGGGTCTAATTCTGGACACAGAGCAGGCAAAGGTTTTCCTCCCTCCAGCCAAGTTGCTGTCTCTGCAGTTGGCAGTGTGAACCCTCCTGTCGCACCGTCGGTCTTCATTATGATTCTGTATGCGGGTGCTGGGGCTCATGGTCTCGTCTTTCGAGGCGATACCCTTCGCCCAGAGTCACACTCGTCTACTTCAGCGAGCGATTCTGGCTCGGTGGGACAGGTCCCCTCGGTCGTTGGACCTTCTGATCCGTCTGAGCTCACAGACCAGGGCGTCTCTGACCTGATGGCTTTGGGACTCGGCCCTGACTCAGGGGAAGACGTTCCTGCCCCTCCAGTGGGTGATCATCACCACGGATGCCAGTCTTTCAGGCTGGGGAGGGATCCTGGGACAGCGGTCTGCCCAGGGCCGTTGGTCGGCACAGGAGGCTTGCCTCCCCATCAATGTACTGGAGCTGAGAGCAATCAGATTGTGCCTTTTTCACTGGACAGTGAGATTGCAGGGTCATCTGGTCTGAATTCAATTGGGCAATGCCACAGCAGTGGCATATGTGACCCATCAGGGCGGCACAAGGAGTCAAGCAGCTGCAGCGGAGGCAGCTCTGATACTGCGTTGGGCGGAACGTCACATTACGGCGATCTCCGCCTTTTACATTCCAGGTGTGGAGAACTGGCAGGCAGACTTTCTCAGTCGCCAGACGCTGGACCAGGGAGGGTGGTCCCTCCACCCGGAGGTGTTCAAGCAAATTTGCCGCAGATGGGGGATGCCAGACGTGGATCTCATGGCGTCTCGGTTCAATCACAAGGTGGAGACCTTTGTGTCCAGAACGAAGGATCCGTTGGCAGTGGCCACGGACGCTCTGGTGGCCCCCTGGGGCCGTTACCGCCTTCTGTACGCCTTCCCTCCAATAAAACTGCTTCCGCGATTGATACGCAGGATAGTGGCGGAGGGGATACCAGTTATCCTGGTGGCTCCAGATTGGCCTCGGCGCACTTGGTACGCCGACGTGGTGCAAATGGTAGCAGACGCCCCTTGGCGGCTCCCGCTGAGAGACGATCTTCTGTCTCAGGGGCCCATTTTGCACCCTGCTTTACCCTCGCTGGCTTTGACGGCTTGGCTATTGAGTCCCAGGTACTAAGGGACAGGGGAGTCGCTGACCCCGTGATCCCTACTTTGTTGAAGGCTCGCAAGTGTACTTCTCGTAAGATTTACCACCGCACCTGGAAGGCTTATATAGCTTGGTGCGAGGCGGAGGGTCATAACCCTCTCTCTTATGTGGTGTCTAGGGTCCTGACTTTTTTGCAACAGGGCCTGAACAAAAAACTGGCTTTGAGTACCCTCAAGGGCCAGATATCAGCTCTGGCAGTTCTTTTCCAGAGACCTTTAGCTTCGCACTCGTTGATTCGTACCTTTGTACAAGGTGTGCGATGCGTGGCGCCTCGGGTGAAGGTTCCGATGGCACCGTGGGACCTAAATTTGGTCCTTTCTGTACTTCAGAAACCGCCCTATGAGAATATCAGGGAGATTTCCTTACAACTGCTGTCCCAGAAGGTGGCTTTTTTAGTTGCCATCACTTCCGCCAGACGGGTGTCGGAATTGGCAGCACTATCGTGCAAGTCTCCCTACTTAGTCATGTATAAGGATAAGGCGGTCTTGCGACCCTCTCCTTCCTTCCTTCCGAAGGTGGTCTCTTTTCACATTAATGAAGATATTGTTCTTCCTTCATTGTGCCCTCGCCCATCGCACCCTAAAGAGTTTGAGTTGCATGCTTTGGACGTAGTGAGGGCCTTACGAGGGTACTTGGCTGCTACAGCTTTTTTTCGAAAAGCTGATGCCTTGTTTGTGCTGCCAGAGGGCCCGCGCAAGGGATTGGCGGCCTCGTCGGCTACGATTTCTCATTGGATTAGAAAAACCGTGACTCCTGCGTATTCTGTTCGGGGCAAGGTTCCCCCTTTTCCGGTCATGGCTCATTCTACCCGGGCGGTTAGTACTTCCTGGGCCTTCAGACACCAGGCCTCGGTGTCACAGGTGTGCAAGGCGGCCACTTGGGCCTCGGTTCACACTTTCACTAAGTTTTACAAAGTTGATGTGTTTGCATCTTCAGATGCTGCTTTTGGCCGCAAAGTTCTGCAGGCGGCAGTGTAGGCGCGTCTGGCGCCTCCTTAGAGGTTCAGTTGGGCGCAGTTGTTAGCGTTTACCCACCCCTCTTTTTGACACAGCTTGGGGACGTCCCCACACGTAATGGAGAAGCTGCGTCTGTCAGTGAACGATAGGAGAAAAAGTGCTTTTATTAAAACTTACCGTAAAATCCTTTTCTCCGAGTTCACTGACAGACGCAGCACCCACCCCTCTGGGCTCTGTTTTGGTACGGCTTGTTATGAACTGAAGAGCTATGCTATGAGGGGGTTTATGTTGGAAGAGAGGACGGCCCCCATGGGAGGGGCCAGCTGTTTCTTTTCCCTACCTAGTTAACTCCTAGTGAGACGAACATAAAACCCCACAAAGTCAATGAAGAGCTGCGTCTGTCAGTGAACTCGGAGAAAAGGATTTTACGGTAAGTTTTAATAAAATCCCTTTATTTAAGTTCGCCAACAGCCAAACTTTCAAGGAAATTCCAATACCTACAATTTAATAGTTATTTATTAGTTATTATTAAATCTTATTTGTTATTTTCGAATTTCGGATTTTCGGCTGTAACGATTGCTGAACTTTGCAATTACCGCAATTGTCGAATTACCGCAAATTTCCAAATTACCGCAATTGCCGAATTACCGTGAATTTCCGAAAAAAAATAAAAAAACGAAAACTAACGAATTTTTCAGCCATGCACAAGTCTAATCCAAAGTCTTGAGTTATATCTGTTGTATATTTTTTTTTATCAGCCGCACCCCTTGAACCCCTGAAGAAGCTTAACTTGGCGAAACGCGTTGGGTTATCCCACCTTCCCCATAATTCTGCTTCAATTATGTACTATTGGTTAAATGTATTCTATATACTTATTTATATGCAGGGGAAGGTGTTGATGACAAATTCGCATCCTTTTTTTTAATACTGATGAATCTCATTATTTGTATACAAAGTGTCCACCCGGAACTTGGCTGAAGTTTTTATTATATTTTGTGTTGGATGATTAACCAGCCCCCCACCCCCACCCTCGCCCTCGAAGTTCTGGGTAGTCTCTGTGTACTCGCCCCCCCTTTATCAGATATAAATTGGTGGCGCCATTTCCCATGGGTGACGCACATTGCTGGAACTCCGGGACGGGGGGACAGATGTGCGCCCCCTGGGATAGTCCCTGGAAACGCGGGGCAGCGCTCACATTACAGCCGCCTCTCCTCATTAACCCCCCCGGGTTGTTCTTCTGTCCTTGGCGATGATATTCGGTAGAATTGTCGGGGACGGAATTAGCGGAAGACGGCGCTGACATTAAGGAATAATAGCAGCCGCTAATGAGATGTCATTTCCCTTCCGATGAATCGACGGGGATCGACGGCGGCTCATCCAGCTGTGTTTGTGACATCGCCCGGGGGGGGGCAGTGACTGGCAGCTGTGTGCGCAAATCCCCCAGCCTGTCTGTCCCCGCGGGCTCCCTCCACCCCGCCACAGGGCGGGCTCATCGCTTCCAGCCGGAGGGCAATTCCTTTATATAGAGGAGATGAGTCATCCACCCAACCGGGCCGGCGCTCTGCATTCCCTCCATTCACACAGCGCCTGGAAAAAGTATTCATACCCCTTGAAATCTCCCACATTTTGTCATGTGACACCCAAAAATGTAAATGTATTTTATTGGGATTTTATGTGATGGACGACACAAAGTGCCTCATAATTGTGAAGTGGAGGGAAAATGATCAATGATACAAATAAATCTGTGAAAAGTGTGGGGGGCATTTGTATGGCGCCCCCCGGAGTCAATAATTTGTAGAACCGCCTTTCCCTGCAATTACAGCTGCAAGTCTTTTTGGGGAAGTCTCTGCCAGCTTTGCCCATCTAGAGAGGACATTTCTGCCCATTCTTCTTTGCAGAATCCCCCAAGCTCTGTCAGATTGGATGGAGAGCGTCTGTGATCAGCAATTTTCATGTCTTGCCCCAGATTCTCAATGGGATTTAGGTCTGGACTGTGACTGGGCCATTCTAACCCATGAATGTGCTTTCATCTAAACCATTCCATTGTAGCACTGGCTGGATGTTTAGGGTCGTTGTCCTGCTGGAAGGGGAACCTCCGCCCCGCTCTCAAGTCTTTTGCAGACTCTAACAGGTTTTCTTCTAAGATTGCCCTGTATTTGGCTTCATCCATCTTCCCATCAACCCTGACCAGCTTCCCTGTCCCTGCTGAAGAAAATCATCCCCACACCATGAAGCTGCCACCACCATGTTTCACGGTGGGGATGGTGTGTTCAGGGTGATGTGCAGTGTTAGTTTTCCACCACACACAGCGTTTTGCTTTTAGGTCAAAAAGTTGAATTTTGGTCTCCTATGAGCAGAGCCCCTTCTTCCACGTTTGCTGTGTCCCCCCCATGGCTTCTCACAAACTGCAAACCGGACTTCTTATGGATTTCTTTCACCTATGGCTTTCTTCTTGCCACTCTTCCATAAAGGGCAGATTTGTGGAGCACGACTAATAGTTGTCCTGTGGACAGATTCTCCCCCCTGAGCTGTGGATCTCTGCAGCTCCTCCAGAGTTACCATGGACCTCTTGGCTGCTTCTCTGATGAACGCTCTCCTTGCCCGGCCGGTCAGTTTAGGTGGACGGCCATGTCTTGGTAGGTTGGCAGTTGTACCACTCTTTCCATTTTCCGATGATGGATTGAACAGAGCTCCGTGAGATGTTCAAAGCTTGGGAGATTTTATTATAACCCAACCCTGCTTTATACTTCTCCACAACTTTATCCCTGACCTCTCTGGTGTGTTCCTTGGCCTTCATGATGCTGTTTGTTCACTAAGGTTCTCTAACAAACCTCTGAGGGCTTCACAGAACAGCAGTATTTATACTGAGATTAAATGACACACAGGTGACTCTATTTACTAATTAGGTGACTTCTGAAGGCAATTGGTTCCTCTAGATTTTAGTTAGGGGTATCGGAGTAAAGGGGGCGCCATACAAATGCCCCCCACACTTTTCACAGATTTATTTGTATCATTTATCATTTTCCTTCCACTTCACAATTATGAGCCACGCTGTGTCGTCCATCACATAAAATCCCAATAAAATACATTCACGTTTTTGGTTGTAACAAAATGTGGAGAATTTCAAGGGGTATGAATACTTTCAAGGCACTGTATTATAATAATAGTGTGTGACTGTGGGGGAGGAGACATTAGACTGTAAGCTCCTCTGGTACAGAGACTGATGTGATTGGCTCAGTGATCTCTGTACAGCACTGCGGTATATGTCAGAGATATATATATATATATATATACATACACACACTATATTACCAAAAGTATTGGGACACCTGCCTTTACATGCACATGAGCTTTAACGGCATCCCAGTCTTAGTCTGTAGGGTTCAATATTGGGTTGGCCCTCCCTTTGCAGCTATAACAGCTTCACCTCTTCTGGGAAGGCCGTCCACAAGGTTTAGGAGTGTCTATGGGAATGATTGACCATTCTTCCAGAGGTCGGGCACTGATGTTGGATGAGAAGGCCCGGCTCGCAGTCTCCGCTCCAATTCAACTTAAAGGTGTTCTTTGGGGGTTAAGGTCAGGACTCTGTGCAGGACAGTCAGGTTCCTCCACCCAAACTCGCTCATCCATGTCTTTATGGACCTTGCTTTGTGCACTGGTGTTGGAACAGGAAGGGGCCATCCCCAAACTCTTCCCACAAAGTTGGGGGCATGAAATTGTCCAAAATGTCTTGGTGCGCTGACTCCTTAAGAGTTCCCTTCACTGGAACTAAGGGGCCAAATCCAACCCCTGAAAAACAAACCCCACACCATAATCCCCCTTCCTGATTTTGGCCAGCGCACAAAGCAAGGTCCATAAAGACATGGATGAGCGAGTTTGGGGTGGAGGAACTGGACTGGTCTGCACAGAGTCCTGACCTCAACCCAATAGAACACCTTAGAGCGGAGACTGCGAGCCAGGCCTTCTCATCCAACGTCAGTGCCTGACCTCTGGAAGAGCGGTCAAACACTCCCATAGACACTCCCAGAAGAGGTGAAGCTGTTATAGCTGCAAAGGGTGGGCCAACGCAATATTGAACCCTATGGACTAAGACTGGGATGCCATTAAAGCTCGTGTGCGTGTAAAGGAAGGTGTCCCAATACTTTTGGCAATATAGTGTACATATATATATATTCCCCAGGGTGGGTGTACATGGCAATTATAAAGATGAAGGAATACTAAGTGGTCTCCACCATTGAACCTGCATCTGCACCGACATCGTATTGCTCAGTCTATGAGGTGCGATATTCCCACCCTATGGTAAACGTCCCGGATCGCCGCTCCTCCCCTATAAATCAAAGTGACGCTTCTTCCTGTCAGATTAATTGTTACAATGATGAGTCCAGCACAGGGACGCTCCCGGAACCAATAATTCATGGCCAACCATTGGTCATACATGGGAGATGGAGGTGCATTGTGAATTGGTGATAATCATCAGGGGAAGCTCTTCTGTAATCCCCCAGCACTCTGCTTCTTATTGTGGAGCTCTGTGTTCTGCACAGATGATGGGAGTTGTTATCCCTCCTGGGGGTCAGTAATCCTCATCCATGGATACTTTATGATATTTCCTCTCTGCAGACACAACTGTACTCCCCAACAGAGATGACCTCCGGCTCTGCGAGACTTTCTTCCCCCTCGGGGGCCGGCGCTGGCATCCTAGAAACGAATGACACGCCCCCAGCTCAATCCACTGCATGAATACAGTGGGGGTGGGGATGATGTCGCTGACTGAACGTGGCCATGTATGGGCAATGAACCACAGCCAGTGTCGCGCCCCTTTGTTTACATCCAGCTGGGGAATCCTTGGCTGCTGGTGAATGGTGCCGGGGATCCGTCACTGGTTGCTAGGATGCCGGCTTTGCAGCCATTCACAGCGAGATAAACAGCAGGGGGGGGGGGGGGGGG
>BLSH010029394.1:48575-68758 GCA_018402905.1 Glandirana rugosa
AAAACCCCCCCGTTGTCCCTAGGACAAAACTGTCCCACGGTCGACGTGATTGACAGGACCGAGACGTCTCGGCCTTCCTTTAAGAGTGGGGGGGGGGGGTGGACCGCTAGAAGACCCTGTGCAGTGTCCAGGGTCTGTTATGTGGCCGGTAAGTGTTTTGCGTGGTGCTGAGCGGGAGTGAACACTACGGCCGCGACACGCCTCCTCCTCCTCTTCTCGCTGCGACGCCCGCCGGCATAGCGACCTCGGACCCTGTCCACTCACAGGCTAATAATTTTCAGTCGTCGATGTGAAAAACATTGACGACTGAGAATTATCGCACCTTGAGGTGAAATTCGACCGACGAAAACGAAACGCTATTAAGAGTCAGCAGTTACAAAAAGTGTAGCTGCTGACTTTTAATAATCGGACACTCACCTGTCCCAGGCTCCAGCGATACGGCCGCCCGCAGCGTCGCTCTTCTCCTCCTCCTCCGCACAGCGCCGGCATCACAAGTGAGGGCGAGTCGTGGTGCGTTTTGTGAATGGCCGGTGTATTGTCTGGGACCTGTGACGTGTCCCAGAAGATCGCCAGGTGGGGGGGGGGGGTGAGAATTTCCTTCCGGCTCTGCAGAGCCAGGACAGTTAGTGCAGCTGGCACCCTGTCAAAACAGGATCCCTGTTGCCCCCCCAAAAAAATGACATGCCAATTGTGGCATGTCCATGGGTCACCTTCCCTAAAAGCGGAAGTTCCACTTTTAGGTGGAACTCCGCTATTGCATAAAGAACTGTAACAGTGCTGTGGTGTAAATACAGATTTAATAGCAGGATCTCAGATTACACTTTCCTATTAGATAACCCAACAAGCACTGCACACACTGCAAATAAGACTCAGCCTACATTATATTAGATGTTTATATGTAAAATAAAGATTTCCTACAATTAAAAAAACAATACAAAAGAAACTAAAATACAATTGACCAAAACCCTCTATAGTCCCCCTTTAAGCAGACATGATATTCACAGGACCTCTAGTGAAATTATTAATGAAATACAGCGCATCAAAATAAAGACCAACAAGCAAGTAAAGAGAACACAATGTTCAAATAATCATCATTTAATGTATGGGCAGATTATTTTGGAGTATACGCCAATGATACTGGATATACAAATCCATGTAAATGTATTTCTGTTATTTTTTGTTATAGACCAGGGGTAGGCAAGCTGCGGCCCTCCAGCTGTTGTAGAACTACAAGTCCCATCATGCCTCTGGGAGTAATTGTAACTGCCAGCCTTGCAATGCCTCATGGGAAATGTAGTTCCACTACAGCTGGAGGGCCGCAGGTTGCCTACCCCTGTTATAGACCAATGAGAAAGTATGAAAGAATAAGGTCTAGGTATTATTTATATACAGTTTTAATATTGGCTGACATTGACCTCTCTTTGATTTCAGTTCAATAGATGAGCAACAGATGGCACAAAGAGAAAATCTAGCGGTTCTGGAAGGAAGCTGACATCACTACAGGACACAATGTGAATTTGGTGGAGCACAGATAGAAAAGTTCACACATTTGTGCATATCTATAATATCATTGACTGTACATCGGATCATGATAGTGTTTGCAATTACATTTAAAAATACAAAATAACATTTGGTAATTGTTTTCCCAATTGATTGGTATTTTGATTGATTTGGTTTAGAACAGGGCAGCTCATTTTGGCATCCTATGGTTTCAGTGTGGTTTACATTTATTCTATATTGATAATTCTTGAAGTTATTTCTTTATCTTTCCCTTTCCCTAATTACTATTTTCAGAGGGTGGTTGGCCATTTCTTTTGTGCTATATATGACAGTCTGATCTGATGTTTTCCTTTCCTTTTTCAAAATAAAATATATTAAAGCATTAATCCATCTGTGTTATTATTTTTGCGTGACATGGTTCCTGATTCCTCAACATGACTTAAAGTGAGCATTGCAGTAAAATGAAGTCTGTTTATTAGTTTCAGCCCCTTCCGGCTGCAGGGAAAGCCATCAAGACCCAGCCCCATGGGGGTCCGCGCAGCCTCCCTGTAGCTGCTGAATGCCCGCTTCTCCTCCTCTCCCTCCCGTATACATTCAGCAGCTACAGAAGGGAAATGGAGGGCCTTGGTTCTTCCACATGCTTCTCCCGCCACCTCCCTATCGCTGTCCAGCTGCCCCAGGCTCCTGTGGCTCTCTTCTGCCCCCCCCCCCCCGCAGCACTGCCAGATGTCCCCCTTTCACCTCCCGCTGGCTGCTGCAGGGGATCTGTCAGGATGGAGCCTTGTCTTAATGAATAGATTCAGTGATTGGTACCGATCACTTACTCTGTTTTTTATTCATTCATAGCTAAGCCATAGTAAACAGTGTTTACTATGCCTCATTTTATGAATGAACAGGAAGCTCTGAGGCTGCAGAGAAAGGGGTTGATGAATTTGTCCTCAGTCCCTTTCTCTGTTTTAAAAGTGAGATATATCACCAAAGCCCCCCAATGGTGGACATACAAATATATAAAAAATAAACAAAAAGAAATTGTAAAAAAATAAAGAAAGTAAAATGGTAAAAAAATAAAAAAAAAAAAAACTGCTGACACCATTGGCGACTACCAGGGTCGCAAAGGTCACACTTGAGAGTGGGCTCTGGCGTTTCCCCACCATGGGGAGACCCCAAGACAGCAGGAAGGTGGCTCCCTGCAGAACCGTAATAAAGGGTTACACAATGGGAGCAGGGGTCCCGGGTTCAGTGGGAAGGGCCCCAGTCGGGGGCCTGGAGGCCCTTCATGGTTTCTTGCACTGGTGCCCTGAAGGTTCTAGTTACACTTCTGGCACTGCCTAACATTATTTTAAAAATGGACCTGTAAAGAAAAAAAGGCAGATTATGTACTTATTTTACCTAGACAAGGCTGATGTCACATTCCTCCTACAAGATCCTGGGGAATGCAGAGCAGCCAAAATCTTTCAAGAAGACGTTCCTGCAAGATCTAAGGTACTTATCACTCCCCAGCAATCTCGCAAGAAGGATAGGGATGTCACACAATGCAAAGTGGAACACAGGGATGAGGAAAGCATGCAATCTAACTTTTTTATTTGCACATGTGTGACTGGGATAATTGGTTGGTACCCAAGGTGGAAAAAAGGCACACCAAGACCAAGTAGAATAGCACAGTTATTATTTGGTTTAGTGGAAGTAATAAATAACAGGTGGAAAACAGTGGCAAGGTATTTGCTTAACAGTCTCAAGCAAACTGGTAACAGCATCTCACTGACAAAGACCTCAGGAGGTACAACAACTCTCAGTCATGTTAATGGCACAGCGGAATATTTCCAGTGCGTATAGAGCCACCTTGATGAGGTTTACATTACCAGAACAGCTTCTGGTGGAAGAGGGGTGGCTGTTTGTCAGGGTGCGGTAAAAGCTGCACTGAGCAGACCAATGGCTGATCCTTATCACCAGCTCTAAAATCCAGAGATAGCCAGCGAAGCGAAGATGTCCGTATTCTGTCCCTCCTCCTCAGGAACCTTTCTCTAGGACCAGATGCTCTGTCCCAAGTCAACAAGGATCCTGTCCCTTATCTATCCAATTTAAGAAATGTGATCCAACTGTAGCTGGTAAGTAATATTTATTAGCACTGCCCCAAGAAAGATAGCCACAGAGGTCATGTTGCAGCATCCAATCAGACCACTGCTCCCCTGGTGACACCTGCGGAGTCTTCAGAGGAACAAAGTTCCTCTCATCCTCCATTCCCTCTGTACAGCGATAAGCAGCACAGCACCACCTACAGAGGAGAGCACACCTGACTACACACATATATTTTTGAAGCATTATTAGTCAGTGGTTTTTACAGGAAGAGGGGGTCCCCCCATGCTTGATAAGCTGACCTTGCATTTTACTAGTCTACTGGTCCTTCAGTCTCTTAATAACCTATTGGTGAGGCATCAGGATTGCAACTTGTTAGCTCACACCTGGAGGAAGATTTCATACAAATGAAAAAAATATCAATATAAAAGAAATTGAAATACAATAGACCAAAATCCACTATAGTTTCCTTTAGGCTCCGTTCACATCTTTGCATTCCGCAATGCAGGCGGAATCACCACAATTCTGCCCACAGTTCAAAAGAGCGACAAAATGCAGTGCACCCGTGGGATCCCCGTCACTTCCGATGGCACCCCGATCACTTTATGATTTTGCCATGATACATCGGACAAAAATTGTGGTAGAATCGCGTAAACATGGCAAAAATGCACCACGATCGGGGTGCCATTGGAAGCGACATGGATCACACGTGCCACTATTTTAAATCCCAGGCAGAATCGCAGCATTAAGCAGGCATGATATTCAGGTGAAGGAATTCAAATCTGGTAATGGAATACAGTCTACTATTTTTTTAAAGTTCAAATTATTTTCAACAACAATAGCTCTTCTGTGAAGTTTACGGTTGTCCAGTTGACTCTCATTATGCTGGGTGGCAGATTGGTCTATAGCAATCTAAGGAGAAAGTCCCCACAGTAGCTTCACTCGCTTCAAAATTGAATGGCAGTTAAAATCTTCCCACACTTTCCAAATGCATTCTCAAGCAGCTCAAACCCACCCAAGTTACACTGGGCCAGGCTTCCTAGTGGTTGCATCTGAAACCCAGTATCAGAGAAAGTTCCACAGCCATTCACAACCAGGCCACTTGTAAAACCAGGTGAGTTTACCTTCATGTCATCGCTCTAGACAGTTTGTCATACAGGCAAGCACAGGGGATTTCTTGTAGCCAGGGGTGGCCCATCCATTAGGGGCGCCGCCCCCCCCATCTACGCGCCCGGACCCCTCATCTACATGACGCCGGAGGCATGGATTCCAATTTGGGATGTGTTTTTTTTTAAGCATGTGATTAGAGCCAGAGGCTCTAATATGGTTCAAAAAAGGTTGGGCTCGTGGCACAGAGCATTGCACTCTGAGCCTACCCAGTTGTGTGACAATAGTGAATGAATATTTGTAACAGTGACTCTCCTCTAACAAAGTGCAGTATTTTGGCTCAGTAAAACTCCGGTTGCTAGCAGCAACAGCTGTGCAGGCTGCGGTGGACGATATCCCGGAAGTCCCCAAATGTAGCGCATCTCCGGCAGGAGCACCTGGTGCATAGGGATTCTCCACCCTGCACAGCCAGGCACACCAAATTTGCACAGGCTCACTTGGAAGGGGATGGGATGATTATGGGATGCCCACTTGACTGGAACAAACTTCTTCAGGAACAATTCAATTATTTACACTATCTACAGTATCTCACAAAAGTGAGTAATCCCCTCACATTTTTGTAAATATTTTATTCTATCTTTTCATGTGACAACACTGAAGAAAATACACTTTGCTACAATGTAAAGTAGTGAGTGTACAGCTTGTATAACAGTGTAAATTTGCTGCCCCCTCAAGATAACTCAACAGACAGCCATTAATGCCTAAACCGCTGGCAACAAAAGTGAGTACAACCCTAAGTGAAAATGTCCAAAAGTGTCAATATTTTGTGTGGCCACCATTATTTTCCAGCACTGCCTTAGCCTTTTGGGCATGGAGTTCACCAGAGCTTCACAGGTTGCCACTGGAGTCCTCTTCCACTCCTGAATAATGATGTCACAGAGCTGGTGGATGTTAGAGACCTTGCGCTCCTCCACCTTCCATTTAAGGATGCCCCACAGATGCTCAATAGGGTTTAGGCCTGGAGACATGCTTGGCCAGTCCATCATCTTTACCCTTAGCTTCTTTGGCAAAGCAGTGGTCATTTTGGAGCCATGTTTTGGGTCGTTATCATGTTGGTATACTGCTCTGTGGCCCAGTCTCTGAAGGGAGGGGATCATGCTCTGCTTCAGTATGTCACAGAACATGTTGGCATTCATGGTTCCCTCAATGAATCGTAGCTCCCCATTGCCGGCAGCACTCAGGCAGCCCAAGACCATGACACTCCCACCACCATGCGTGGCTGTAGGCAAGACACACTTGTCTTTGTACTCCTCACCTGGTTGACGCAACACATGCTTGACAGCATCTGAACCAGGTTTATCTTGTTCTTATCAGACCACAGGACCTGGTTCGAGTAATCCAAGTCCTTAGTCTGCTTGTCTTCAGCAAACTGTTTGAGAGCTTTCTTGTGCATCATTTTTAGAAGAGGCTTCCTTCTGAGACGACAGCCATGCAGATCAATTTGATGTAGTGTGCGGCGTATGGTCTGAGCACTGACAGGCTAACCCCTCCCCCCCTTCAACCTCTGCAGCAATGCTGGCAGCACTCATATGTCTATTTCTCAAAGACATCCTCTGGAAATGACACTGAGCACATGCACTCCACTTCTTTGGTCGACCATGGCAAGGCCTGTTCTGAGTGGAACCTGTCCTGTTAAACCGCTGTATGGTCTTGGCCACCGTGCTGCAGCTCAGTTTACAAGTCTTGGCAATTTTCTTATAGCCTAGGTCATCTTTATGTAGAGCAACAATTCTTTATTTCAGATCCTCAGAGAGTTCTTTGCCATGAGGTGCCATGTTGAACTTCCAGTGACCAGTATGAGAGACTGAGAGTGATCAAACCAAATTTAACACACCTGCTCCCCATTCACACCTGAGACATTGTAACACTAATGAGTCACATGATACTGGGGAGGTAAAATTGATAATTGGGCCCAATTTGGACATTTCACTTAGGGGTATACTTACTTTGGTTGCCAGCGGTTTAGACATTAATGGCTGTGTGTTGAGTTATTTAGAGGGGACAGCAAATTTACACTCTTATACAAGCTGTACACTCACTACTTTACATTGTAACTAAGTGTCATTTCTTCAGTGTTATCACATGAAAAGATATAATAAAATACTTACAAAAATGTGAGGGGTGTACTCACCTTTGTGAGATACTGTATATACACATGAACAAAACAATCCTTAGACACAGTCTCTAGACATTTGTATTCAAAGAAGCGCTCACTACCACACACCGTGTGAGTGTAGCTGAAGCTCATAAAGTCCCATAAGAGAAATAAAGCGTGATGCTGGTGATGAGATGGACAGTCAGTACGTTGAGATCCCTGTCATTATCCGTAAAGTGTGCATCAAACACCAGAGTCCGCACCTTGTGAGTCACTTTCCCCTAAGGGTATAAACTCACCAGACTGATAAAATATAGAAGCCTTAAAAAAGCTCAAGGGCATCCGCCTGTTCAGGATTCCATCCGTTCAATCCATCACTCCATGGGTGGTTGATCACTTGAGAAATAGCAGATTTTTAACGCAAGTGTCCATCCCAGCCGCGGTTGGAGCAGCTGGATGTGTAGAGCAGCAACAGTTCCGGCTCCCACTGGTTACTACGGGCAAGGGCATTTGATTATAGCAAACAGTCACAAATAAGCAGGGAGCATAAGTCTGTGTTCCCTTTTTTAACCCCCGCAGTGGTCTTGGAGCAAGGTGCAGCTTTCTGGCACAATAAAACTCAAGTTGCTAGCAGCAACAGCTGTGCAGGTTGTTGTGGAGGATATCCCGGATGAGCCCCCAAATGTAGCGCATCTCCGGTAGGAGCCGCTGCTGAATAGGGATCCCCCAACCTGCACAGCCAGGCACACCAAAATTTGTAAAGAAAAAATCTAGTGTCCGGATACATTCCAGTGACTATTGATCCCAACACCGCCTCTTCAGGCACTGTCAGTCCGCCTGGCTGCAGCTGCCTCTTCACTAGCTCTCCTGGCTACTTCCCACAGTCCTCCTAGACTGGCACACTCACCAGCCACCCTACTGTCTTCTCCCTAATAATCTCCTGGCTTCTCCCTGGAGATTTCCTGGCTCCTGCTGTCTTCACTCTTGCCCCCATGCCTCTGGACAGCACTCCTTTGTGTGTCTTAAAAGGATCCCTCCAGCCCCTGATCCCCAGGCCTGAGGTCAACTCCCCAGACTAGGGGGCTACCCTCAAGGGCCACCGACACCTTCCTCAGCACTCCATCTCTATCTTGCACCCAAACGCCACACTCCCTTGCTGGCATGACCTTGAGCATTTAATAGGGGCCTACCCCCTGCCTGCCCATTTGGGGATTGGCTGGCGCCCTCCTCCATACTCCAGGCAACCCCTTCTAACCTCTTTTCTATTCTTCTGGAAGCATCTCTAAAGTTCCAGCAAGTAGGAGGAGGTACCAGAGGTTCTGCCTGATGAGTCATTCAGCCTCCCTGAATCACTCACCCTGACCTAGATTCAGCCCATGCTGGCTCTCAGCCAGGCCAAATTTACCTACACTAAGAAAAAAAACTATTTACACTTTCTAGCACATTACAGGGTGCTACATATAAATTTACTGTGCATAGGTATATACAAAACTATATATACAGTGCCTTGAAAAGGTATTCATACCCCTTGAAATTTTCCACATTTTGTCATGTTACAACCAAAAATGTAAATGTATTTTATTTTATGTTTTAGACCAACACAAAGTGGCACATAATTGTAAAGTGGAAGAAAAATGATAAATGGTTTTCAAAATGTTTTACAAATAAATATGTGAAAATTGTGGCATGCATTTGTATTCAGTCCCCCTGAGTCGAAAACTTTGTAGAACCACCTTTCGCTGTAATTACAGCTGCAAGTCTTTTTGGGGGTGTCTCTACCAGCTTTGCACATCTAGAGAGTGAAATTTTTGCCCATTCTTCTTTGCAAAATAGCTCAAGCTCTGCCATATTGGATCTTAAGTCTTGCGTTCGATTCTCAATTGGATTTAGGTCTGGACTTTGACTGGGCCATTCTACAAAATTAATATGCTTTGATATGAACCATTCTATTGCAGCTCTGGCTGTATGTTTAGGGTCGTTTTCCTGCTGGAAGGTGAACCTCTGCCCCAGTCTCAAGTCTTTTGCAGACTCTAACAGGTTTTCTTCTAAGATTGCCCTGTATTTGGCTCCTTCCATCTTCCCATCAACTCTGACCAGCTTCTCTGTCCCTGCTGAAGAAAAGCGTCCCCATAGCATGATGCTGTCACCACCATGTTTCATGGTGGGGATGGTGTGTTCAGGGTGGTGTGCAGCGTTAGTTTTCTGCCACACATAGCGCTTTTAGGCCAAAAAGATAAATTTTGGTCTCATATGACCAGAGCACCTTCTTCCACATGTTTGCTGTGTCTCCCACATGGCTTCTCGCACACTGCAAGCAGGACTTCTTATTGCTTTCTTTCACCAATGGCTTTCTCCTTGCCACTCTTCCATAAAGGCCAGATTTGTGGAGTGCATGACTAACAGTTTTCCTGTGAACAGATTCTCCAACCTGAGCTGTAGATCCCTGCAGCTCCTCCAGAATTACCATGGTCCTCTAGGCTGCTTCTCTGATTAATGCTGTCCTTGCCCGGCCCATGGGGAGTTAGGTGGACGGACATGTCTTGGTAGGTTTGCAGTTGTGCAATGCTCTTTCCATTTTCGGATGATGGATTGAACAGTGCTCCATGACATGTTCAAAGCTTGGGATATTTTTTTATAACCTAACCCTGCTTTAACCACTTCAGCCCCGGAAGGATTCCCATGTTAGGGCCAGAGCACTGTTTGCGATTTGGTACTGCGTCAATTTAACTGACTATTGCTCGGTCGTGCGACGTTGTACCCAAACAAAATTTGCATCCTTTTTTTTAACCACAAATAGAACTTTATTTTGGTGGTATTTGATCACCTCTATGTCATTTCTGATCACCGCTTTAAACAAAAAAAGAGCGAAAATTTTGCAAAAAAAACCACATTATTTCTTACTTTTTGCTAAAATACATATCCAAAAATAAAATATAAAAAAACGAATTTATACATCGGTTTTGGCCAATTTAAATTCTTCCTCATATTTTTGGTAAAGAAAATTGCAATTGCCGTTTATTGATTGGTTTGCGCAAAAGTTGCCACGTTTACAAACCATGAGAATTAATTTCTGGCGTTTTTACAATTTTTTTTTACTAGTAATGGTGGCGATCTGAGATTTTATATTTCAATAGTTTTATTGGTTTAATCAGTACAGACAAATGTCCGGATATACCGGATAATTGCAAACATAGAATATAAATACTTAACAGCCAAAAGACAGTAACTTGATCTGTGTCATTACAAAATGGAGACTGGAGTCTGCCGTGTAGATGAGGTCCCCAAATCCGAGGCGAGTGTGTTCAATGGGGAGATGGTACAGATCCAGATCCCCATGTCACGTGAGAAATTGGAGAAAGTAAGGTGCCTCCCGGGCACGGCAGGAACCTGTATGTTCCAGCCTGCCCGAAATGCCCCGCCACCAAGGACCCCGTCCACACAGGCTATAGTATTATATCTGGTATTGTAAAAACCTACCGCCTAGACACCGAGGGCACTGGGTGAATTTCTTATATGCTTTGGCAGTGTGATCCCCTCAAAATGCCAAAGAGGATGGAGTTGAGTCACCTTAGGAATGCTCCTGATGTCGGGGGGGGGGGTCGTGGGTCGAAAACCCAGTGAAGAAAGGCCGGGGAGAGGACACCCCTAATGGGGACAAGCTGTGCCCTCTGCCCTGCCCGTCTCCCACCCCTCCTCCTCCCAATGGGTGTAAAAGTGACACCGATATTCAAGCCATTAATATATTTCAAAGATAGATTGAGGGAACATTTCTGATAAGATATGTGACCAGGCGTCTAGGCTCAAACCTTGAATACTGATTGAATAAGAGTAAGAAAGAGATGAAGAGGGTTAAAGAGGGGAAGAAGAGAAAAGAAACCAAGAGAGAAAGGAAGAAAGATCAGGCTCCTCACAGGCATACCCGTCCCGGGGAATTTTAATTATGGACACCTAGTAAGTGTCTTGAGACCTATTCCGATGTGGAGATATTGATAGGGGAGGTCCCCATTTCCTTCCCCGAGGCCCCTACATAGCTCACCCAGGGTTCCCAAATTTTATCAAATTGAGGTGAGGTATTTAGTATTGTGTTTGAGATCTTCTCTTGGGCCATAATCCAAGATATCTTCTGCTTGGCAGCCGGAAATGAGACCTTGCTGGTCTTCCAGGCCTTAGCGACAGTTACCTTGGCTCCTATGAGTATAAACTGGATAAGGGAAGCGGTTGCTTTTGGACAGCCAGGAATTGCTTGATTCAAGAGGGCTATGGCCGGGTCTAGTGGGACCGGCTTGCCCGAAACCCTGCGGATCATTCGGAAGATTTTATTCCAATAGCTTCTAATTCTGGGGCAAGACCAAAAGATATGAAAAATGTCTCCCCGGTGGTCACATCCCCGAAAACAGAGGGGAGATGTTTGGGGGTAATACTTGGCAAGGCGAGTAGGAATTAAATACCAGCGCATTATGATCTTCAGGTTAGCCTCTTTGAGTGTGGTGTTATGGACTCCTTTGCAAGATTTTTCAATATTCGTGTGCCAGGTCTCGAGGTCCCACTCCATATTGAGGTCCCGCTCCCAGCTTAGCATAAAGGGGGCCTTTTCTTTCGGCTCTGAAAGTAGGGAGTATATTAGCGATATCCCCCCTCTCGTGTCCATGGCTGACGAACACCACTGCTCGTAAGGTGTGACTGACAAGGGTTGAGATGAAGATGCCTTAACCTTGTCAAGGAAGTGGCGGATTTGCATATAACGAAACCTTTCATTAGGGGGCATCTCGAGTTTCTCCTTACAGTGTTGAAAGGAGATGGGTCCACCTGCGTTAAAGAAATGGCCCAGTCGGTATAGCCCTTTCTGGGTCCACCACTTGAAGGCCTCGATATTTAGTCCTGGGGGAAAGCGCGGATTATGGAAGAGATGAGAGAGAGGGAGCCAAGTGGAAATTAGACTGCTCTTTTTGCGTATTACATCGCAAAAGGACAAAGAATGAGATAGGGAGGGTGACATTATCGGTGGTCTGGTGTTGGGGGGACTCGAAATCAAAAAATCTATGGTGTTTTTAGGGACCGCTTGCCTCTCTATGTGTACCCAGTCCGGTTTTTCGCTCGGAAAGTAGACTGTGGATATTTGTGTCAGCTGGGCCGCTTGATAGTAATGCCAGAGATTGGGAAGCCCCAGGCCCCCTTTATATCTAGGCCTATAGAGGGTATTTTTAGAGAAGCGGGGACCTGTCTTCCCCCATATGAAGCGGTTAACTTTGGATTGAAGGTTAGAGAGTTGAGATTTAGGCACCAGGATGGGTAGGGAGCGAAATAGGTATAGGATACGTGGAAGGAGAGTCATCTTGATGGCATTAATGCGCCCTATCCATGACATTTGGTGTTGGGCCCATTGTGTAAGATCCTGGATCATATTCCGAAATAGGGGAGGGTAGTTGTGTTTGTAAAGCTGGTCTGGGGATGAGGACAGGTTTATACCTAAGTAGGGTATGTGGTTGGATCTCCATCCGAATGGGAACTGCCCCTTTAGCAGGTCCACCTCCCTTTGTTGGGACGAGACGTTGAGGGCTAGGGTTTTGGAGATATTGACCTGGAGGCCAGAAGCTTCTCCAAACTTTGCTAGAAGATTAAAAGCGCTGGGGATCGAGGTCAAGGGAGAGGTGATAAAGAGGAGAACATCGTCCGCAAATAATGCGCACTTGTGGACAGCTGGACCACATCTCACTCCATGTATATCCGGGTCAGACCGAATTTTGATAGCTAGCATTTCAATCACTAGTGCAAACAGAAGTGGCGATAAAGGGCATCCTTGTCTAGTTCCTCTCGCTATAGGGAAGGAGTCTGAATAATGACCGCACAGTTTTATCCTAGCTATTGGGAAGGAATAGAGAGATTTTATGCTACTGATAAATTTGGGTCCAACCCCCCATTTAGCTAGGGTTGAAAAGAGGAAGGGCCAGGATACCGTGTCGAATGCCTTCTGCAGGTCCAGGGATAGCAGAAGGCCTTCCTGAGGGGTTTCTCCATCCCACCCTGATTTTAATAGGGATATAATGTCTATCGCTCTCCTCACCTGGTCCGGGCCCTGTCTTCCTGGGATAAACCCAACTTGGTCCTTATGGATATAGAGGTTAATAAATTTGGAGAGTCTATTTGACAGGATTTTAGTCATAATCTTAAGATCAATATTTATAAGGGAGATGGGTCTATAATTGCCCACCTCACTGCTATCCTTCCCTGGTTTAGGGATCACAGAGATAAAGGCGAGGTTAGCGTTCTCCTCCACAGGTTTACCACCTTGTAGGTAGTTGAAGAGCCGGACCAGGTAAGGGGTGAGAGTCTCCTGGAAGGTTTTGTAATATGGAGAGGAAAACCCGTCAGGGCCAGGGGCGGAGCCATTCCTCAAACCCTTAATCACCTCCTTGACCTCAACTTCTGTAAAGGGAGCTTCTAAGGCATCTCGGTGTTCGTCTGAAAAGATGGTGGGGTTGATACCCCGAAGAAATTCATCTATAGTGTTTTGAGAATGTGGGCCTTTCGTAGAGTAGAGGGTTTTGTAGAATTCTGTAAACTTTTCAAGGATTTTGAGAGGGTGTTGGGTTAGTTGTCCAGAGTTGGTTTTAATTTTGGGCATAGAGTATGTGCGAGTTTTAGGGGATAATTTATGAGCAAGGGAGGATCCAATTTGATTTGCTAGAAGATAATTCCTGCCTCTAGTCCACGCTATTCGTTTTTCGGATAAAGAAGTGAGGGCCAAGTTCAAAGCTAGCCTGGCAGCCTCAAGATTGGCTAGGGAAGGGCCTGTAGGGTGCTTTTTATGTCTTTTGCTGGCTAGTTTAAATTCCTTCTCCAGGTTTGTTATGGTCATTTGGTGTTCCCTTTTTAAGCGGGAGGAGAGTTGGATAATCCTTCCCCTCATAACCGTTTTGTGGGCTCCCCATAAAAACTCTGGGGTAGTGTCCTCTATATCGTTAAGTGCGAAATATTCGCGTAACTCGTTTTCCAGGAGTTTACAATGAACCGGGTTTGAGAGGATGGACTCGTTCAACCTCCATGGCTGAGGGCCTCTTAAAAGTGGGCCCTCTTCCAGGTGGATAAGAACCAGCGAGTGATCAGACCAGGATATATCATGGATATTGGCTTGTTTAACTAGGTGGATAGAGGAGGTGGGGACGAAAATATGGTCTATTCTTGCATATGACCCGTGTGGGGCTGAAAAATGTGTGTAATCTATAGCGGATGGGTTGAGTTCCCTCCAGGAATCAATTAAACCCAGGGAGTGAAGGAGCCTGGCTATCCTTAGACTCTGTTTTGGAGGTTTCCTGAACTTATGGAGTCCACTAGCAGTCTTGTTTTTACTTTGATCAAACATTATGTTAGAATCCCCCCCCATTATAATTTTCCCTTCCAGGTGAGGAGCTAGGCGCCTCAGCATGGAGGAAAAGAAGGCGGCTTGTCCTTGATTCGGGGCATAATATGAGATCAGAGTATAAAGAGTGCCATTAATATGTCCCTTCACTAAAATATACCTGCCGTCTTCATCTTTGATTGTTGTTGTGTGGGAGAAAGCAGTCTTTTTAGAAAAGCAAATTGCTACCCCTCTCTTCTTTTCCCCCGCATTGGATAAGTAAAAGGTTGGGTATCTATGGTGGATGAAAGTCGGGTTATAGGTATTTGGAAAATGGGTTTCCTGTAGAAAGAGGATATCATATCCTCTGCGGTTATAATGGTCAAAGGCTTTGCGGCGTTTAGAGGGGGAATTCATCCCCTGGACATTATGGGAGGCGATTTTAAAAATCGCTGGTGAGAGGGTGTCGTCAGCCATGGGAAAGAGAAAGGAGTCCCGCCCAAAATATTTTATGACTTACCCTCGCAGCTGGGAGCGGAAACCCAAGAATGGCACAAAGTTCGGTTGTCCGTCTAGTTTTAGTATGTAGAAGGGTCCGGGTACCCTGGGGAGCCTGAAACAAAAAGAAAGTTAGCGAAAGAAGAAATTTAAGCAGCTGAAAGAGTAGAAGGAAGAGAGTATATAAGTGAGAAGATACAGACAACAGGACGGAAGCGTGCCATTGTCTCAGAGGGAAGGGTAGAACTAGTCTAGCCCTTACCCGGGGTCCTAGATAGGCCAGGACCTTCAAACGATCTGAGATTTTAATCAGGAATGTGATATTAGGGCGGACATGTCGGACATTTTTTACACTTTTTTGGGACCAATGACATTTATACAGCGATCAGAAATGTAAACATCCACTGATTACTGTGTAAATGTCATTGACAGTGAAGGGGTTAACCTGCAGGGGGAGATCTAGGGGTTAACGGTGTTCCCTAGGCGTGTTCTAACTGTGAGGGGACTGGGCTGCCAGGGGCATAAGAGATCTGACTGATCCCAGTGACAGGAATCAGTAGATCTCTCGCATGCTGCCTGACAGAGCGGGGAACCGCCGTGTTTACATTGGCGGTTCCCCGTTTTTGTTCTCTGCTAGGCAATCGTGGCTCGCCAGCGGAGATCGAGTCCACCAGAGCCGCGGCCACGCTCCTACAGCACATGCACGAGCCGCCATTTATATGATGTTGTTTGTTCACTAAGGTTTTCTAACAAACCTCTGAGGGTTCCACAGAACAGCTGTATCTATACTGAGATTATATTACACACAGGTAGCTTTATTTACTAATTAGGTGACTTCTGAAAGCAATTGGCTCCACTAGATTTTAGTTAGGGGTATCAGAGTAAAGGCGGCTGAATACAAATGCACGCCACACTTTTCACATATTTAATTGTAAAAAATGTTGAAAACCATTTATCATTTTCCTTCCACTTCACAATTCTATGCCACTTTGTGTTGGTCTATCACATAAAATCCCAATAAAATACAGTTACGTTTTTGGTATGTAACATGACAAAATGGGTAACATTTCAAGGGGTATGAATACTTTTTCAAGGCACTGTATATATCCAAACTAATTCTTAGCACTTACATAAAAACCTAGGCAGCATCCCCCAAGTTCAAGGAATTTATTGTGATATCTCCTTATGGACTTTGGTAATCCTTAAGTTGATGAGCTCCTATATGACGAGACATGTAATAGCAGAGGCTTCCTAGTACCATGTATACATGGGGTAGGGGAATATTAAAGGATAGTGATAGGAGTATATTATAGGATTCTAAAGGAGAGATGTATATAGAAAATTTAAACACTTTGATTTTACTTTGCAGGTACATACAAGCCTTACACTTTTATAGCCCCTAAGGGATATTATACAGCCTTTAAGGTTTGGTATAGATACATTATTTTAGGTACAAGCACTGGTCCTAAATACTTCATTTCTATAATGTTTTGCAGACTATGGATTATACAATTATAATTTTTCCTTTGGCTTACATCTGTGGAATGTTGACCCAGTTGCCAGTGTGAATGCTTCTGAGGGTATACATTATATATTATATAACTAGCACTGGTGTTCTCAATAAGTAGTTTAAGAACTAGTTAGGAGATATACTGTATATATGGAAATATATTGCTGTATGTAATTGTATTTCAGTTATGATTTACATTACAGACAACTACCTCTGTGTTTTTCCTGAAGAAGGGGACCATAGGGTGAGAGTGGGTGGCCAATGAAATCAACCTGTTGCTTTGGCACGAATGGACAATTCAAAGGTTTACTTTAGCTTGTAGCTATTACAGGTATGTAATCATGTTTAATGTGGCCACGTGGCCATTATTATGGTAAGGTTCTGTGTAACTGAGTTAATCTACTTTTTCTTTTACATTTTTTTGTAATGACTTTGTGACGTCCTCGTTTTATTATGCCCCACTGCTAAGTAAATATCCAGTTGTATTTTAAGGGCAGTAGAATTGATTTTTTACATGGCATGTTTTTCAAGAAGGCTAGGGATTTCATCTCCAAGCTTCAGGGCAAACAAAAAAAAAATGTTGACATGGGAGATAAGAAATAGAACTATATGTAAATCTTAAAAGGGATAGTTCACCTTTGCAGAAAATATGTAAAGTTGACTTAACACTGGACCCCATCCCCATCCTCCTGTCCCCGCTGTACTTACCTCCTACAATCCTGAGCCATCAGGGCTCCTGCAAGCAATTCCATCAGTCTGGGGATTTGAAATGCTCACTGCTTTCTTTCCTTTCCATCCAGCACTGTAAGGATGGACCAGGTGAATTCTGAATGGTCACCATCACATGGACGGTGCACATCCGTGATGTACGAAAGAAAAAAAATGACTTTTTGAACTTACCTTTAAAATCTATTTTCTGGAGTATATCACAGGACACAGAGGTCCATCCCCTCTATGTTGGGGTTCATGACTTGCTACAAAACTGAGGTACTTCCTGTATGGAAGGGGTTATATAGGAGATCATTTCCTGACTTCTTTGCCAGTTTTCAATCACCTGTAGCTGGTGCATTACCCATAACCAGTGGATCTAAGCATACGATTGGTAATCAACTGGCAAACACCGCTGTGTGGAAGACGCTGACAGTGCTGGCTGGAAAGGACAACTCTACACAGAATTGTTGTGCAAGTCTCCTGCTGCTTATGATCAATAGGAATTGGCCAAACACCCCCCCCCCCCCGGTTCAGTTCGCATCAGAACATCCAAACAGACAAAAAATTTGTCCAAACATTAGAACAGCTTTAAAGTCTATGGGACCCGAACATGAAAAATCAAAAGTGCTCAACAGCTTATATGCAAGTTATTGCCATGAAAAGTGTATGGGGACACGGTCGTGCCCTAGGGGACATGTATCAATTTCAGGAGCAGTGATTTTAATAAAGACTAAAGTGAAAAAAAATGACATTCTCCTTTAAATATTGTGCCTGGGGGGGGGGGGTCCCTTGGTCTGCCTCTAAAAGGGCACACCTCTGTGATGATGAACCGTGCCAGGCTACATGTCCTCAACATGGGGAGTATGGGTGCTTTGGGGCAGGGGGGGCTCTGTGCCACCCATCCCAAAGCACCTTGTCCCATGGGGACAAGAGCCTCTTCCCCACAACCCTTGGCTGTGGTTGTGGGGATGTGCGGGCGGGGGGGCTTATCGGAATCTGGAAGTCCCCTTTAATAAGGGGGCCCCCAGATCCCGACCCCCCCATGTGAATTAGTATCGGGTACATCGTACCCCTACTAATTCACCAAAAAGTGACAAAAAAAAAAACACCGGAGACAATTAGGGACAAGTCCTTTATTAAAAAAAGGAAAAAAAAATAAGTGTCCCTCATAATCCATCTGCAATCACGGTGAGCGATGGCCCGAAAAAAACCCCCAAAAAAACAGACAGCTCCTCCTCCATGGGAAGGCTCCCGCCGACTGATCTCTCTTTCTTTTGACGTTTTATTTATAGTGAAGGGCGGGGCCACCCGGTGACGTAATTGAGTGACTCGCCCCTCTGACGTGACATGAATAAAACGCCAAAAACAAAGCGAGTGTAGATGTCCCATGGAGGAGGAGCTGTGCTCGCCATCCATGGCGGGTGGGCGATTGCAGGCGGCCAAAGTCTCGCCGAACACCCCATAAAATTCTAATTTCGAATACAGCAAATGTTCAGCCCGTACGTATACTCGGGCCGAACCATTCGCCCATTCCTAGTGATCAGCCGCATAGAATCATGGGAGGTGCATTTCTTCATCTTAAGTCAACCTAACAGTAACCTCCGGGATGTAAACACCTGCCTGGCAGTGTGAGTATTAAAGCGGTTGCAAACCTCTGGGTGTTTTATTTTTTTTTCGGACCTGCAAGGTAAAGGCATAATGTGCTAGTATGAATATCATACTAGCACAATATGTGAAACTTACCTGAAAACAAAGCCCTCCAGCGATGCAATGTAATCGCTGGAGGCAGCGTCCATCTTCACCCGTCTTCCTTCCAGGTCCGCAGACTAAGGCTGAATGATGTCACTCCAGCGCAGGTGCAAGGGAGCCATCATTCACAGCACAGGTATCTGAAGGAACGGGTGGTCAATAATGAGATAAGTATAGTTGATTCTGCTTATCACTCCTGGCACACAGCGGATCTGGTCCAGAATGCTTGGCATTCTGTTGTCCACGGTAGCCCGGTCCCCACAAGGCTCTGTTCTCTTCTTGGGGTAGGTACTTACACAGCAACAGGTCTCTCCAGCTCTAATTCTAGCACAGTGAATGACATTTCTGTGGCTCAGTCCTCAGGCTCTGTTTTGGATACAGACACCCCAGTAACAGGCTCTGTCCTTTCTGGTTTCTGTGGAAAAAGGAGGAGAGCGCGCACAGGAGCACTCAGTCCACTCCTCCAGCAGGATACATATTTAAAGTTTGATCCTCTAGTTAATTTCTTCTAACGTTTTGTAGTATCTTGAGGTGGTTAAGTACTGTCCGTGATACTTTTTTTTATTTATTTGCAGTAACATATAATTTTTTCAGGACAAGATTTTGGGGTGTGTCCCCTTCTTCAAGGTCCAAGCAGTACTTAGCATCTTGCACACTTATCTCTCTCCTGTTTAAGTTTCTGCAATAAAACCACAAAAAGACATGCCCTATAAAAGAGTTCAGCAATCCATTGATCATGGGCAAGTGCCAGTCAGATGGTGTAAATTCCTTGCTGACCCCCGAGACCTGGACAGGAGCGGGGTGGCATTTCCTGGAACCAATCCCCTGTATTTTCCTCCTGCAGCAGCTGAAATCCAGATACTCCTTCTCTCTCTTCAGCTGGCATTCAGCTGCTGCAGGAGGAAAATACAAGGGATCCATTCCATTAAATGCGGCAGCCACTCCTGTCCAGGTTTCCCATCCTTTTGCTGCCAGTGCCCCTCTGTGTGCCCTACTGGTCTACCCCCTGTGGGAGATGAGCTTTCCGGAAGAAAAATAGTCAGTGTGCAGGCAACTTTCCTTAAAATCTGGCGGCTTGCCAGGTTTATTGATAAATACGTTTGCAGGTTAAAAAACAAAACAGAAAATAAGTCCTTGCCATCCAGCACTAAACTAAACAGTATAGTTTCCTCACTATACGGTGTGGGGCTGGCCCCTGACACCCACAAAACATAAGCAGAATGCAAACCTTGGTTTAAATTCCAAAACAGCACACAGAGCCCCCTCAGATCCCTCTCTGAGGTTCAGGTCAGAGCTAGCGTGGGTTCTCTTCCTGGTAACTTAAGCCACCTGCTGGTGGACTCCAGTGGACCACAAACTCCAGACTGGAACCAGCCCTGTCACGGTGGCTGGTAAAATCCGGACCGGACTCTGTTTAATCCAGTCCACATGAATGCATACAAGGTGAAAGATAGCGTCCGTCTACCACTTTGCCTCGCATATTGTCACCCCCCCCCCCCACTGTGTTCAGTAATAACTGAAGCATAGTAAACATTTTGTGAATA
>BLSH010029775.1:7711-25824 GCA_018402905.1 Glandirana rugosa
TCTTCCTTCCTGGGTTCCTTAACTAGTTTTATTTACCTACTTCCTACTGGTCCCTCCTCTTCCTTCCTAGGCAGGAAGCGAGCTAGCTAGGAAGGAAACGAACTAGTTAGGGGGGAAACTAACTCGTTAGGAAGGAATTTAACTAGCTAGGTAGTCAGGAAGGAATCTAGCTAGTCAGGAAGGTAGCTAGTTTCCTTCATTCCTAGTTAACTTCCTCCCTAACTATTTAGTTCCCTTCCTAGCTAGTTCGCTTCCTCCCTGGTTTCCTTCCAAGATTTTAGCGTCGACATAGTTTTAGTTACCTACTTCCTACTGGTCCCTCCTCTCCATTCCTAATTTTTTTATTTTTTTGAGTAAGTAGTTTCAACGTAACCTTAATAAAATACGACTACGTCTAAGACACTCTATTATATCTTCAGATACCCCGACTTTACAGTGACTTAAAGTGGTCTTTGGAAAAGGTTTTTAACGTGACACGACTCAGCGTAACTAATTTTCCTGTGGTTATTTATATTACCGTAAAGGGAACAGTAATGAGTTTTTTTATTTTTTTAATCCTTACCTCTCCTCCCTGGTCATCCTTCATCCATTGATTTTGATACAGCTGCGATTTTAGAACCTTCCTTTGGTCCCTCCTTCGCTTGATCGATCCTTCCCTTGATTTATCAATCCCTCCTTCAATTGATCCTTACTTCCTTTGATCGATGGAAGGACTGATCGATCTAAGGAAGGACTGATGGATCGATCAATTTAAGGAAGGATTGCTCAATCAAAGGGGGGATTGATCAAGCAAAGGAAGGATCGATCGAGCGAAGGACGGATCCTTCCTTCTCCTCCCTGGTCATCCTTCATCCATTTATTTTGATCAATTCCTTGGGTCCTTCCTTCTTTTGCTCGATTAATTATTTTTCTTCTCTTTTATCTTTCAATTGATCTTTCCTTTGATCGATCAATCCTTCCCTTGGTTGATTGACCCTTCTTTCCTTCAACTGATTGTTTCTTCCTTCAGTCAATCAAAGGATCGATTGAAGGAAGGGCGGATTGATTTTAAAAAGGATTGACTGATTGATCAAAGGAAGGATCGAACAATTGAAGGATCAATCGATCAATGAAAGGAAGGATCGAGGGGACAAAGGGAAATCTGGTTGGCTGCACATCCGAGAAAATCTCCTTTATTTAATGATTCTTCATGTAACAACACCTCCATGAACCATAATGGGGTATACAGCAACTCCGGCTAACGCTTTTCACGATTCATTAGCATTTAATCACAGCTAAGGAAGGACTGATGGAATAATAGATCGAAGAAATGATCAACACCTAGCCTTAGGCAGCAAGGAGGCCTTGGAGGAGAGGTGTGGGTTAATAAAAAAACACTTCATCAAAGTCACATAGGAATGCTTCTTATCTATGCTGTTGCAACTTTTAACCAACTGCAGACTGTGCTATAGCTGAATGACAGCTACAGCATGGACGGCTAGTTCTGGGAGGCCATCATATGAAGGCCTCCCATGATCGCACCCGCTGATCGCACCCTCCCATGATCGCAACTGCTGATCACATATTGAGGTAAAGAGCCAATCAGTGTCTTTTTACCACTTGATCAGCTGTGTCCAATCACAGCTGATCACAGATATAAATATAAGTTGGTTATCGGCACTCCTTTCCTCATGCTGACAGCACTAGGAGAGGAGAAGAGAGCCGATAACTGGTTTCTCTAAAAGGGACAACCGCACTGATAATCAGGGCACTGTCAGAATAACACACAGCATATGCATACTTCCAAAATGCATTCTGCTACTCCTCTTGAGTATGGCGATACCACATGTATGAGACTTCTACACAGCCTGGACATATACAGAGGTCCAACATGCAGGAAGCATCGTCAGGCATTTTAGGAGCATAAATTACTCATCTAATTTTATTCCTAACTATCATGCTTTTGAAGATCCTGGAGCACCAGGACAATGGAATTACCCACAAAATTACCCCATTTTGGAAAGAAAACATCCCAACATATATTTTATGAGACATGGGCTGTAGATAGTTACTCGGGTACTCTGATGGGCTGTAGATAGTTACTCGGGTACTCTGATGGGATGCAGAAAGGTACTCAGGTACTCTGATGGGCTGCAGATAGTTTCTCGGGTACTCTGATGGGCTGCAGAAAGGTACTCAGGTACTCTGATGGGCTGCAGATAGGTATTCAGGTACTCTGATGGTCTGCAGATAGGTACTTGGGTACTCTGCTGGGCTGGAAACAGGTACTTGGGTACTCTGATGGGCTGCAGGAGGGAGGGAGTGATCCTGCTGGTGTCATTTCACAATGCACTGGTAGGGAAGTGGTTAAAATCCATACCAGACCCAAACGGCCCCCCCATACCGTTTTTTCCCCAAGTTTTTTGAAATTTCAATTTTTTTTTAAATTCAACTCTCAGCGGGGAAGCCTTAACAACCTATTGACTGTGCGCTCGGTGGGCAAACATCCCGCTAAATGCCCAGAAAGTTTGGGTGATAATCAAGTACCCGAATCGGAATGAGTGATGTTCAGGCCAAACTTATGCTGGGCCCAAACCATTTGCCCATCCCTAGTGGTGCCTGAACACTGTAACCCCTCACAGTTACTCTTGCTGGGTGCAGGAACGGGATTTCTGTTACAAAATTTGAAAAAAAATTGAAATTACATGCATCTGTCAAACAGGTGAAGAAAAATTGGTCCTTGGGTGTTGGTGGTGCCCTAAATCAAAAATATTGTTGGAAGCTATCATAATCAAGATTCAGGAATAGGATAGGCAGCATAGGCAGTCTTCAAGGGATTCCAGATTCCTAGCAAATTTAAACAGTTACATGAGCATCAGGGGCTTCATAGCTGCTGAATCATGACTGATTCATTTTTATAAATGTGAACCTATCAATTGAGTCTGTGGACAGGTACACTCTTTGATCGGTTACAAACCCTCCAGCAGCACTGAATGTCCATTCAGAAAGCACGCTGGATGCAGGACAGGCCAGTACCTCGTTTGCATATTGAGCAAGTTCCAGTCAGTGGTCCATCCTCCAGACCCAGTAACTCAGTGGATGTTCAGTTGGAAAGTTTTCCAAGTCTGCTCTTGCCCCTAGATAATCCTGCACCATATAATGCAAACGCTGCCGATGGTTGCTTAAACCTAACAGCTCTGGGAGCTGAAGACTAAAGAATTGTTTAAAGGTATGGGGCAGCCAGCCAACTTCTCCACCATTCTTCCTCTGACCGAACGAAGTCTCAGAAACAGATTGTCCAGAAAATGGGAACCTCCCAGTGTCTGGAAAGGTGTTACCCTTGTAACAATATCAAGAAGGGTTACCAACCAGTAGTGATCCCTCTCCTTGATACCACAAATTCTCGGGTCCTTTTGCAAGCTTTGAAGAACCAGGGAGTCCATGCAGCATACGTTTGAGGAGGCATGAGATTCTGAGTCCTCTGGATCACTAAAGATGACATTGTCAGGTACTGCCTCCTCTATGCCACGTACAACTTCTGGGGACTGAAAAACATCCCTTGAAGACTGCTGTATATTACCCTCTACATCCATGCTGACACAATCCTCCTCCTCTTCCTGCTGTGTGTTTGGCAGCCCCACAGGAATGGTATCTGCATAAAGCGGGCCTTGAGAGGAAAGGAAGTCCTCCTCTTTCTCCCGCTGTTCTGCCTCAAGTGCCCTGTCCATGATTCCACAAAGCGTGTATTCCAGTTGCAAGACTAGAGGGATAGTATCACTGGTGCATGCATTGTCGTTGCTCACCATCCTTGTGGCCTCCTCAAATGGTAACATCCTTTATCAGCAGCCACTGGTTTGGCAAAAGGAATCCAAGCTCCCCTGAGCCTATCTTTATGCCGTACTCCATCAGATACTCATTGATGGCCCTCTACAGCATGTTCAGCTGCTGCAGCATTGCCAATGTTGAGTTCCACCTGGTGGACATGTCACAAATGAGTCAGTTAGTGGCAGGGCTGTGGAGTCGGAGTCGAGGAGTCGGAGTCGGTGGAAATTTTGGGTACCTGGAGTCCGAGTCGGCAAACAATGCACCGACTCCGACTCCTGAAGGGATTACGACCTGAAATACCTCCACAGGATGAAGTTCTTTTAAGCAATAGTGGTAACTCAGGATCATCTTCTTGATCGGGGGTGGCGGATCAGCAAGGCCTTGCTCTGTGGGACAGTAGAGGACCAGTCATAACCCTACTTAAAGCCAGCGCATCCCCCTATAAAGATCACAGGCCCAGCAGGCCCTAACAGATGCATTGAGTGATCTCTGGGGCAGGGACTCCTAATCTAGGCCGCGGCTTGGGCCCACTATCCTCCATTCTCTGGATACATATTACTGTCAGCAATCAACAGGCATCCTATCTGACTCATATTGGCTGCTGGAACATAAAGAATCCTCCATAGAGCAGACTGTTCCCATCTGGCAGCCCTGCTCAGGGTTGTCCCCCTCTTCAATTCAAGTCATATAAAAAAAAATTATTTTATTCCTTTTTTTATTTTTTGTGATCAGGCCCATCTCTATACCTTTTTGGGTCTCCTCTCATACTGAGGATTATGCAGGCAGGCGCAGTAAGGCGCGATCTATCTCGTCAGCCGGGCTTTGACACCCCGATTTCAAAAGCACCACAGATACCTCCAGGGGCCCAACCAATCTTAGGGGCTATGTAGGAGATGGAGGCTGGATCGGATGGAGGTTCTCAAATTCTACCCTCTCCAGGGCCCCCCCAGAGCACAAACCCTAGCCCAGACCCTCTCCCCAGCGTCCACGATCTCTCTATTGGAACAGACATTAGACAAACTCATTACTACACCTCTTAAGGAGCAAGGTCCTGGTAACTCTCTGTTGGACTTATTTAGCCCCCAAGCTCAGGTACCCCACTCTGACATCCAGATGATGATGGAGGTTTTTTCTAAAATGCTATCCAAGGGCCTAGCTCAAACAGCCTCTCAAATTACCTCTGTTATCCAAGCTCACCTTCAGGGTTTGGGGTCCAGGATAGATGCGATAGAACATAAAACAGAGCAATCAGTTTCTAGAATTAACCAGAACACAGCACGTATCCAGGACCTCCAGGATCAACTGGAGTCTGCCTTCTCTAAAATAGACGACCTTGAAAATCGTTCTAGACGCTACAATTTTCGAATTAGGGGTCTCCCTGAAGACATCACTGATGTCCGAGTGGCAGTGAGTGATTTTATTAAGGTTACCATCCCAGGCATTCCTGAACATCGTCTTGAACTGGACAGGGCTCACAGAGCACTCCAACCTCCGAGGCCTGACGGTCTCCCCAGAGACATCGTGGTGAAACCTCATTTTTATGGGCTAAAGGAGGAGATCATGAAGGCCTCCAGGAACTCCTCCAATCTCTCTATACAAGGTCACTCCATACAAGTTTTCGCCGACTTGTCTCCATATACCATCCAGAAGAGAAGATCCTTGAAGCCTCTGTTGGAAGTCCTTACCAAGTCAAACATAAAATACTGGTGGTCTCTTCCATTTCACCTGTCTTTCATTCACAAAAGCAAGAAATACGGCTTTTCTACATTCCAAGAAGGGGAACACCTGCTGGTTGGGCTCAACCTCAACTCCCTGGACTCTTCCTCCACCCAGTCTCACAAGAACGTAGGCTCCTCTAAGAGAACATCGCCTCAGAGCCCCATTCCTCCATTATGGCGAAGGCAACAACAAAAGCGAGCCAAGGACTCCCACCCCCCTTGACTTTTTTGACCTTAACCCCTTCTTGATACTCTTTGGGGTGCGCGACTCTTGAGTCTCGGTTATGCTCGCTGGTTACTGTTTCAAAACTGTTGATTCTTACATTTTATGCTTTAAATATTGTTCCCCCTTGTTTTTTCTTTTTGGGGGCGACCTGTGGTTGGCTCGGTCGCCCTCCTCCCCTCTGTCATGTTCTTCTCGGAGGGGAGGCGGGGGGGTGGGGCGTCCGCGGGGTGTCCTCTATAGCCTTTCGCATTTATCTACTGTTCTTCGGTTTTGTATAATGTGGCAGTCCCCACTGACCTTGACTGATCCAGGTGTTAAGGTTCAGGAGGGGACTTCAAAGCAGGTCCCGAAGGGGCCATGCGGGAGTCCACAGCCTCCCCGGCTGAGGGACCCCAGAGGTCATAGAGGTTAAGTTCATGTCTCTATTCATTTTTGTATTTACTGGGTAATCCAATAGTATTAACTTTTCCACTTTTTTTTCCCGGCTCTAAGAATTTGGCCGGGGGGAACATCATGCACCTCCCTCTGACTTTGGGATACTAATGTTGGTTATTCTGTGGTCGGATGGGGTTCTGCCGTTTAGGCAGGCACAGTACTACCTATTCCTGATCGTGAGGGGGACCTATAGACCCCTCTCTACCAGGAACCTGAGGGGATCTGCGGCTAGGTATTGCCGCCCCTCTCCTATGTTTTATGTTTTTTTTCTGTTTTTTCTGATCTTTCCCTTTTTTACTCCCCTTTCTTCATTCTTCCCCTCTAGGCACCAGGGAAGTCAACTAAGCAATGGAACTCAGTGGGATTTCACCTTTCTCGTCTCGCTCGGCAAGTCACTTCCTTCTCATCCCAAGAGGCAGGTAAGCTCTCAGTCAGTGATGCATAAAGTTCGTTCCTCAATCAGTAACCATGTCAGCTAATCCCCCATCTTCTTTGAGAATAGCAACACATAATATACAGGGTCTTAACTCCCCTGTCAATAGGAAAAAATACTTCAATCTAGCTCCCTCCCACCATCTGGATATACTCATGATTCAAGAAACCCATTTCCCAGATCACTATAATCCCAAATACATTCACTCCAAATACCCTCAGTTCTTTCTAGCAAGCGCTCCAGATAAGTCTAGAGGTGTAGGGATCTTCTTTGCTAAACATTTAGTCTTCACCCCCCCTGCAAGAAATCAAAGTCCCCGAGGGCAGGTTTATCTTTCTAAGGGGGACTTTAGGGGGTTTGATGTATACTTTTTTATCATACTATGCACCAAACCAATGTCACGCTAAGTTTATTCATGGTTTATTCAATCTCGTCATGCCTCATTTAGAGGGGACTGTAATACTGGGAGGTGACTCTAATATGGCTTTAGACCCTATGCTTGACAAATCGGGCACGGGTCCTCCTCGTAAGCTTAGGCCACCTAAACATAGCCTCAAATTCGCCAGGCTTATTTACTCATTGGGGTTCATAGATATCTGGAGGGAACTCAACCCTAGGATTAAGGACTATACTCATTTCTCAGCACCACATAAGAGCATGGCAAGAATAGACCAGATTTTTGTTCCAGCCTCGGTCTCTCCCCTGGTTTCAAAATCCTCTATTAAGGATTCTCCTTTGTCAGATCACTCGCTAGTTATGATACTCCTTACTAAGGAGTATCATAACTAGCGAGTGATCTGACAAAGGAGTCCTTAGAGTCGATCTTGGTCAAAGGAAGAACCCTCAGTGGCGCTTGAATGAATCTCTCCTGAATAACCGAGTTCATTGCACATTGCTAGAAAAAGGAACTCAAAGATTACTTCCTTCTGAATGATAATGGGGAGGCTTCCCCCTTAACACTTTGGGCAGCTCACAAAGGGTTTATAAGAGGAAAGATCATTCAATTAGCAGCTAGGTTGAGAAGGGAGAGGAAGGCCGATATTGAAAGGCTAGATCGCGACTTTCAAGATCTGGCCAGGTCTCACAAGAAAAGGCTGACTCCCCTCTCGTGGGCACAGCTTGAAGCAGGGAAGGTAGCCTTAAATCTCGCCCTAACCACCAGCTCTGATAAACAGATCCAATGGTCTAGAGCTCATTTCTACTTACAAAAAGACCAAATAGGCCCTAGGCTGGCTGCCAGACTGTCCCCTAAATGTCGTTCCTTCTCCTTCCCAAAGATTAAGGATCGCTCTGGAGATCTAACTTACAACCCTAAAAAGATTATGACTGTCTTCCAAAATTACTACGCCAAACTTTATGAATCAGGGAAAACAGTTGCTCCTTCCCCTCTTGATCCCTTTTTAAACTCTGTTGCCCTCCCTAGACTCTCCGAGGACCATATAGCTTCCCTTGAACTTCCCTTTACTGACACAGAGGTTCTTGAGGTGATCAAAAATCTTAAGAAGGGCTCGGCCCCTGGCCCCGATGGCTTTTCCACTGGCTATTATAAGACTTTTGGCTTAGTAATTGCCCCCTATCTAACTAAATTTTTCAACTCCCTACGGGCGGGATCAGTATTGCAGAGTGATGCTAACAGGGCCTTCATCTCGGTAATCCCCAAACCTGGTAAAGATCATTCAGATGTTAGCAATTATAGACCTATTTCTTTAATCAATAACGACCTTAAAATTTTGACTAAAATCTTGGCAAACAGATTAAATAAATTTATAAGCAAGTACATTCACAAAGACCAGGTGGGCTTTATTCCGGGAAGGCAAGGCCCAGATCAGATTCGCAGAGCAGTAGATATCATCTCTCTACTTAATTTGAATTGGGATGGGGGTTCTCCTCGGGAGGGGTACATTCTGTCTGTCGATTTACAAAAAGCCTTTGATACAGTTGACTGGTCGTACCTATTTGAGGTTTTGAATAGATGGGGCTTTGGCCCAAGATTTTTTCAGACCCTGAGAGCCCTCTACTCTAACCCTTATGCCCAGGTCAAATTGCAGAACTAGTACTCGGACCCTTTTACTATCTCTAGGGGTACTAGACAGGGTTGTCCCTTATCACCAATAATATTCGCCATTGTGATGGAGTCTTTGGCTATCGCCATAAAGGATGACCCAGACATCCAGGGGGTGAAATGTGGACCCCACTCCCACAAGTCCCACATTATTCACAGATGATCTGCTCCTATTCATCTCCTTCCCACTCACATCCACCCCACGATTTATTCACCTTTCCAAGTCTTCGGAGAAGCTTCCGGGCTTTATGTAAATTGGTCCAAATCTTCAGCCCTGAATATATCTACCCCAGAGCCAATAATACGTTAACTCAAATATCTCTATAAATTCTCCTGGAACACTACCCAGTTACCTTATTTGGGGGTCAGTCTGGTAGCCAACATCAGCCAGCTTTATGAAACCAATTATCCACCTCTACTTAAGAAATTAGCTGACGACCTTGTTAGATGGGATCAAGAGGGTCTTTCCTGGTTGGGTAGGATACACGCGGTCAAAATGACAATTCTTCCCAGGATTCTTTATTTCTTTAGAGCTCTCCCGGTCCCACGTAGGAAGTCTGACCTCCAAAAAATGCAATCTCAAATTCTGAAATTCATTTGGGGCCGAAAAGGCTTTAGATGCTCGGCTAATGTTCTCTACAGGAGACGTAATCAGGGAGGCCTAGGTCTTCCACACCTCTATAAATATTACCAGGCAGCTCAATTAGCCCAGTTCTCCACCGTCTTCACCAGAGGGATTAAACCTGACTGGATTAATATAGAGAGGCATCTAGCCTGCCCAACCGTTGGGCTTCAATCCTCCCACAAACATAACACAAAAAATACCCTCTTCCCCCTCGACCTTACTGCTACAACGAACCCTGAATCATTCACGGACATTCTGGTAGGTTTAAGATATGCTACCCTACAAATTATGGTTCATTTTCCTACTATCTTGAAGCTGCCCTTTAAGTTCAACGTTCACGATATACACGTTCCCCGGAACGCTAAATTTTTGTTCCGTCTTTCTACACTCAGTAAGACACGCTTTGCGTGTTGTTGTTAATGTTGTTATTTTTAATTTCCATTGGTGGACTCCCCCTGCTCCTCTACAGTGTGCTCCCGATAAGGAAGAGGGGGTAGTCAGGTTCACCCACCCTTTCTTCACGCTAAAAGAAGAACATAAAACCACCATGGAAAAGTCTCACGTTAGAGAGTGTTTGTTATTCTCAACCCCACCCTCTTCCCCCCCTTCCCTTCCCATCCAATAGTTTATCCCACCCCATCCTGCCCCCCCTCTAACTGATCCAAACAGCAGTTGTTCTTGTTTACTGTATAGACTATTGTATACTGTAAAGCATGTAGTTGAAGTTCTCCATGTAACATGCCTTGAAAATCTTCAATAAAATATATTGGAACAAAAAAAAAAAAAAAATATAGAGAGGCAGACGGTTCCCCTCAACACTATTGATTTCTTGATAGGGGCTCCTCATAAAATGAGGCCCTCAATACTCGCTCCCACGTTATCTCATTCATTTGCCCTTAGCGATTTGGTCCTTAAGCCTCCGCATTTAATCTCAAATCTGCGCCCTCTCAATCACCTCTTTAATAATCCCCTCTTCCTTCCGGGTCTAGACATGAGGGCTTTCCAGTGGTGGACAGATAAAGGCTTATATCGAATAGGCCACTTTTTCACTTCGGCGGGCCCTCTATCACTAAATCATTGTATCAATAAATTAGATATGCCACCTACTGAAAAATTCCGCTTCATGCAAATTCACCACTTTCTGACAGTATGGTGTAAATCTAGAAATAATCAAGTAGGTATCACCCCTTATGAAAAATGGTGTTCGGAAACTGAGGATCAAAGAGGATATATCACTTTGATTTATGCATCACTGACGGAGAATGCAGATAAACCTCCCTATGCGAGGAGATGGGAGAGAGATCTGGAAGTGGATTGGGACGCAGACAAATGGAGCTCTTTGTTCCTGAGATCCTCTAGAGGGATCACGAACATATCCCTGAGGGAGGCCAATCTAAAGGTTTTTATCCATTGGTACTTGGTTCCTACCCGGTTAGCAGCTATGTACCCAGGTTCCCCCAGCCTCTGTTTTAGAGGATGTGGGCACTTGGGCTCCTTCCTCCATACATGGTGGGAATGCCCACGTATTCAAGGCTTTTGGAACAAGGTTTTCTATGTGATTCGTAAGATCTCGGGTCTTTCAATCCCTCAGATTCCAGAAATAGCTCTCCTCAATTACAAACCTGATGGGCTTTCCAAATCACTTTATAAACTTACCCACTTCATTTTGTTGGGTGCTAAGATTGCAATAGCCAAGTCCTGGAAGCGTCCATCAGTATCATTTGCTGAGGCTAAACAAAAAATTTCTTGGATCATGGTGCAGGAAAGGCTTGCAAATATTATTTTGGATACTTCAACTAAATTTGACCTAGTCTGGGCTTCATGGAAGAACTACCTTAAGCTTCCCTTGTGACCTGCACTTTCCTATACTCACGCTTCAATTCTCTGGTGCTTATTTTCCTCCCTCTTAAACACTTCTTCTACTTCTTCTAAGAACATTACTTCATTATCCTTGGTTTGTCAGTCTGTTCATCCCCGTTAGCTAGGTTCTGGTCTATATCTGAGAGGCAATGCTCATTCCCTAATATGTGGCTGGAGCTGGGGGGTTTCTGCTTTCCCATTTTGTTTAATGTGCCTAAGTTTTGGTTTTAATGGTAACTCCCCCCTTTTTTAGACTTGACAATGGTATGCCAACCAACGTTTCTGTTTGGATAACGAGGTTGGGAGTGTGATGGTTGCAGTTTGTCTCTCCGGTCACAGTTTGATCCCACACGGGGTGACCGGTGAGATGGCGCGGCCTCTTTCGCTCTTAAAATTTCACTATGTGTTGAAATCAGCCCATGTTTCATCATGTTCTCTGTACGTGAATATTCTTCTGGCAGACTCTGACTAACTTCAGTTTTCTTTTTGTTATATTGATAATCTTCAATAAAAATTTATTGAAACGAAAAAAAAAAAAAAAAATTAAGAACGGCCAAAAAAAAGTGATGACCCAGCTACTGCACATCCTGGTACCAAAAGCAGAAGATAAGGATCTCATTATAGATAGAGCACACAGACTACCGAAACCTTCCTTCCTACCAAGCTCTATCCCCAGGGATGTCCTAGCCAGGATCCACTTTTTTCATGTTAAGGATGAAGCTATGAGAAACATCCGAAAGAACCCTCAGTTAGATGGTCAGTTCACAGGGGTGGCACTATACAATGATTTATCACAAGCCACCATACAACATAGGAAGAAGCTCCTCACCATCACCAAGGCCCTAAGAAACCACAACATTAAATATCAATGGGGGACCACTTCAAAACTAGTCGTGACCTATCAGGATAAAACGTACAACGTTTTCTCTCTTGAAACAGGCCTCAAACTCCTAAAATCCTGCGGCATACTACCAATAGACGCCACAAGGGAACAGCACCAAGGCCCAACAAAACTCAGAAATGACTGGTCTACCTAAATCCTAGAAGAGATCTCACCCTAAATCCAGCAACATCACATGTCCCAAATGCCACCACTGCTTCGGGCTCACGCAACCACTCTCTACCTACAGATCCAGATTTGATCCACAATACCCCTACTTCGATAATCTGCAGGATAACCTGCTACTGTTTACCAGAAATGTTTTCATGTTTTCTATTATGTTTATTATACCCTCTTGGGTCCTTGTTTCTTTTTTATTCTTTTTCTTGCCACACCAGGTACTATATTGGATGCTCATACCAGCTTCTTCAACCTAATCTACCATGAACACTGTGCTAATCGATCTCCGAAAACAAAGAGCCCCTCATCATTCTACCGCCAGGAAGATTTAAGCCAAGTACAAACTTACACCCAATCCACTAAAGAAAAGCACTCAACCTCAGAGGTAGGTGGAACAACGCATATCCTATGTTCACCACAAACTAGAGACACGCAGCTTAACCACACAGCCATAACAACAAGCCTCAAATATGCCCATTAAATTTATCTCTATGAACGTGAAGAGCCTAAACAGCCCTTTCAAACGCAGCCTCCTTTGGAACGAAGCACAAAAACTTAAAGGTGAAGTCCTATGTATCCAAGAAACTCACTTCTCAGCGAAAAACCCCCCGAAATGCTCACACAACCGGTACCCGCATATCTTTTTCGCCAACGCAAAGACAAAACATAATGGAGTCCTTATAGCAATACATGAAACTATTGCATTTACGCTACATGACTCGATCATAGACCCCAATGGCCGCTTTATTGTACTAAAATGTACCCTAAATAATGTATTGTTTACTATTGTCTCTCTCTATGCACCCAATAAGGGTCAAATATCATTCCTACAGAAATTGTTGGGGAAAGTTAAGAAATTATGCCAAGGTAAACTGATAATGTTAGGCAACTTTAACCTGATCCCTGACTCCTCATTGGACAGAACCAAGGCACCTCGCAAGAAAAGCCCCACCCTTCAAAATTTTCTACACACTGAATCATTATATGACGCGTGGCGATGTACTCACGCTGGAGAAAAAGATTATACTTTTTTCTCTTCCCCCCACAAAATATACACGAGAATTAACTTAGCCATCACGGACCTCTCCACGCTTCATATAATCCAGAAAACAACCATTGAACAAATTACATGGTCAGACCATGCACCAATCACGATAACCCTACTTGATCACCATAGGGAGAATCCAACCATCCTATGGAGTAATAATATATAAATTTTCCAAAGGGAGTCATATCGAGTTAAGATCGCCAATCATTTAAAATAATTTTTTCAACTCAATAAGACCAGTGATTATGATATGGGGAATGTATGGTGCACGCACAAGGCCTACATGAGAGGAATCCTCTTACAAATAGCCTCTAGGGAGAAGAAACAAAGAGCATACAAAATTAAGTCCCTGCTGACACAAATAGCGAAACTAGAAACACAAAACAAACAATCTCCCTCACAACACCTCGTAGATGAACTACAGCAGCTAAGAATGGAACTTAAGCAGAACCTATTACATGAACATGAAAAAAGGCTTAGATATCTTAAAACTTCTTACTACTTATACGGAAATAAGGCGGGCAAAAAATTAGCGAGACATATACAAATTACGCAAGCCAAAAGAAGAATAGCATATATGACAGACCCTAAGACAGGCAATCGTATACAACATCCTAAAGAAATCGCAAATACTTTTAAAGCGTACTACGAAAACTTATATAACCTTAAAACTGACCCCCATACTATTCAACCGACCCAAGCAAATATCCAGACTTTCCTAAAATCCATCGACTTACCTCGCATATCGCAAACCCAACTAGAAATATTGAATACTCCCTTCGAACTAGAAGAAATAAGAGAAACCTTAAGAAAAACTGCAGCGAACAAAACTCCTGGCCCAGATGGCCAATCAAAAGAATACTATCACACATTCCAAGACCTACTTCTTCCCCAAATGCTAGAACTGTATAATAAAATAGCCACATCAGGAACCTCTCCCAAAGAAATGCTTAAAGCTATAATAATAACCCTCCCTAAACCTGGAAAAACAACTGACTCCCCTCAAAATTTTAGACCAATCTCCCTTCTAAATGCAGACATCAAAATATACGCCAACCGAATAGCTAAAATCACCCCATATTTAATAAACCCCGACCAAGTAGGATTCGTCCTGAACAGGCAAGCCCCTGATGGCACCAGACGGATGCTGAACCTCCAGAAAATTGTGGAAAACTGTAAAACACCAGCGGCCTTCATAGCCTTAGATGCCGAGAAGGCTTTTGATAGAGTACACTGGAGATATATGTCAGAGACTCTGTCAAAATTCGGATTCTTCGGCCCCATTATGTCAGCTATCTCCACACTTTACGACTCCCCGTTGGCACAAGTTTATACAGCTTCTGTCCTATCTGAATCTTTCCCTATTACTAACGGCACACGACAAGGATGCCCATTTTCCCCAATCATTTTCACACTCCTAATGGAACCCTTAGCGGAAGCTATAAGAAACTCCCCAGATATACAAGGAATCGAAATAGGCAGAAAGCATTACACCATAGGACTTTTTGCCGACGATGTTATACTTACTTTAGCCGACCTAGAAAAATCAATCCCTGCTGTAATCGACCTCATACAAAAATTTGGCGAAAGCTCTTACTATAAAATCAATATAACCAAATGTCAAACCCTACCGATAAACCTTAACCATAAAATTAAGACGAAAATGAAAAATATATTCCCCTGCTTTTGGGAGGCTACCTCCATCCAATACTTAGGAATACACATCACTGCCTCATCAAGAGACCTCTATGAAGGAAACTATAAACCCCTACTGAACTCTACCCAAAAGGAAATATCTAAATTAAATACAAAATATTTATCATGGCTTGGCCGTATTGCCACGTTTAAAATGATGCTCCTACCCAAGATATTATATATTTTTAGGTCAGTACCAATACCATTGCCCAGTTCCTTCTTTGCCACGATTAACTCTCACCTTAAACAGTTTATATGGAAGGGTAAAAAAGCACGAGTAGCTTTTTCCACCATGACCAAACTTAAAACAAAGGGAGGAATGGGAGTCCCCTCATTGATAGACTACTATAGAGCATCACTGCTAGATCAAATCAAATCATGGCTAGACCACCAAACTCCCAAACCGTGGGTAACGCTAGAGAAACAAATCCTTTGGGGTAAATGCCTTAAAAGCCTCTTACTAGCAGTGGCGTCCAACCTCCCATTAGCAACCAATGTCCAAAATTACCCGACCATCCAAGCTTCCATAGAGGCATGGCAACATTCATTAAAATTAAATAGGGAAACCACCCAAATTCAAATATCAAAGGCTCCTCTTCAGATATTCGAACACTTAATCCCTGGCTTATCTGTCGCACCTTGGGCAGAATTAGGACACACAAACTGGGACACAATCCCAGAAGAGTTAAAGCAGAAAGACTTATTCAAATATCTTCAAATAAACCACTTATTGAAAACATCTTGCACAACCACCTTAATAGTAAACCAACCCATCTGGGATTTCTATCATAATAACGCGCAGATGAAAGCGGGCATATCACGCATATATGCCATGATACAAGCAGACACCCCCTTTAAACAAACCCAAGTCATTCAAAACTGGGAAAGGGACCTGGGGAATTCATACACTGAACAACAATGGGAAAAAGCTACTAAAGCAACCCACTGCGTACTCCATTGGGAAAACTACTTTAAACTGATGTACAGATGGTTCCTAACCCCTGTACGCCTGGGACGCATATACCCTAACTTATCTACAGATTGCTGGCGCAACTGTGGACAAAAAGGCCACCTATTACATATCCTGTGGCAATGTCCAGTAATAACATCCTTCTGGAAGTCCATTTTCAAATTGATCTCTAAACTAACGGACAAAAATGTCCCTCCTTCCCCTGACCTAGCTATCCTACACTTAACCATAGATCAATTTCCTCCTCAAGTTAGACAAGTAATAACTCATATCCTATATGCAGCCAAACTATCTATAACAAAAAATTGGAAAAAAGATTTAGCCCCTAGTGCATCTGAGGTCATTAGGAGGGTAAACCTACAATTTGAGTATGAACTCGCGTTTGCAAGAACTAATGACACAGCAGATAAATATCTTCAGAACTGGCGAAGCTGGAAGGAAATACTCCAAGAAACCTACCGCTCAACTTGAATAGATAACCCCACTGATATAAATTAGCTACACCTAAAAACCCACTGGTATGAGCAACCCACCCTAGTAGCCTTGACTGCAAACTATGATTTCTACGCCCTGGTTAGTTAGATACCGTGCTAATGTTAAAAATTGTACTTTACTCCTATAGCCGACACCAACATCCATCCATCCCTGGTGGAAAGATACAGTTAGACAATCCAGCAACTATTAAGTTAACTACTCATTAGCCTGTCCACAGTGTGAACCCAAAGGGGTGGCAGGCTCTTCCCAGTGAGAGGGGGAAGTTACTTTAATAATGGTATATGTAACCAAATATGTTATGCAGTTAATAATTGTGCTACGTGACTATGTGAGATGGAATGGATGTATTTTCTGGTATGTACAAATCTCTGTTATATCTTTACAAACTTAATAAAAAATTTAAAGTTAAAAAAAAAAAGTGATGATGCAGAAGGACCTGTGACTCAGAAGAAGGAACAGCAATTATGGAGAATTTTTTTTTTGCTGCTGCTGAAAAAAAAAAAAAAAAAAAACAACACTGCTGACGCAGAAAGAGGAACACCTGTGACGCAGAATGTGGGGCAGCAATTGTACCCTAAATATTCTTGGTGCTGCTGTGCCAAAACAAAAAAAAAATTAATAAAAAAAGGAAACCACTCATGAAGCAATAAGAGTAACACATGTGACACAGAGGGGGGACAGCAATTATGCCCTAGATATTATTAGTGCTGCTGCCACCAACAAAAATAAAACAATAAAAAAAAGGAAACCACTGCTGTGCTGGTGCAGAAGGAATAATGCAACTCATATTGCAGCAACAAAACCTGATGCTGCAAAAAAAAAAAAAATGATCAATGAAGCAAGTGGCACCACTACACTGTGTTATTCACACTACACTGCACTGACTGCACTAAACTGACTGAACGCACCATCCACTAACTACCCTGCCTAATCTCCACCAACACACACTACACACGGCTGCTGTGTAAGCAGCCTTATGTAGTGTGGGGCGTGGACTTTGGCTAATCATGGCTCTCACAGTACATTGTGCTGCGATTGACCAAAGTATACAGGTCAGGTGCAAGCTTTGGCCACTCATCAGCAATCAATGCAATGCAACATCGCAGTGCATTATGGGGCACTTAGCAGTGGCGAACTTACCACTGAGTGCTCCATTTGTTTGCGTGTTCAGCGAACACACGGACCGCCCGATGCCTGAGTCAAACTTAGGTTTGACTTCAACAGTGGGCCCATCACTACTCACAACCAACTTAGGCTGACATGATGAGTAGAGTTGAGCGAACCTCTGGAAGTTCGGGTTCTGCTGGTCCGTCCGAACTTCGGGACAAAGTCCGGGTCCGGGTCCGGACGGAACCCGAACAATCGCACGGACAACAACAGGCACGCTAACAAGCCCAAGGCAGGCCTGGGCCTGGGCCTGAAACAGGGCTTCAAGCCTGCCTGGTCGTCTTGGGCTTGAAGGTCTCCAAGCGAGTTGAGATGAGTAGTACAGTCGGATTCAACCAACACTCATCACTACCCGGGTGACAACTTCAGTTTGGATTCAAACTGAGTCCGTAGCCCGCCAGGCACACAAGCGACTTGTGCGTTTGTTTACCTCGTGAGTCACCATTCAAGCGGTGACGATTCACGGGGTATTACGTGACGCTACAACGTAACGTAACTAACGACTACTCACCGGT
>BLSH010029775.1:35878-50723 GCA_018402905.1 Glandirana rugosa
AAATCTAGCACCTCTGTGGCTAAACATCATACCCATCAAAACACATACCAGTATTGAGCATACCCATCATAATCTGACTATATTATTTCAAACTAGCCCCTCTCCCTTGGGGTAGTTTTGAGGTGGAGGCTGCAGCTCAGAGATTAATATTATAATTTAATATCAGCTGCGCGGAACACTCCCCCCCCCCTTTTTACAATACACAGACATTGGATACACACAGAGGCATAACTAGAACCTTCAGGGCCCTGGTGCAAGAAATTATGAAGGGCCATCCTGACTCCTGGCCAGGGCCCTTCCCTCTTCCCACTGATCCTGGAGCCCCATCGCGGGTCCCTTTATTACGGTCTCGCAGGCGGGCCCTTTCACAAGTTCTGCAGCCCCCTTTCTGTAATCTTCAGGCCTTCCCATGGTGGTGAAATGCCAGGGCCCGGTCACAATTGCAACCTTTGCAATCCTGATAGTTCCCTCACTGGTGTCAGTAGTTTTGAATTTTCATTTTAATGTTATTATTTTTTACCATTTCATTTAATTTATTTTACAATTTTATTTTTTACATTTTTTTTTAGGAGCCCTGTTGGGGGGCTTTGATGAGATATCAGGGGTCTAAACAAACCTCAGCCCTCAATCTCCATCTGTGTAGCCTCAGCTACACATTATGAATGGATAGGAATAGCGGTGCACCGAGCCTCCCATTCATTCAGAAACTGAAGTATAGTAAAAACAGTTTACTATGCTTCAGTTATGAATGAACCAATTGGTACCAATCACTGACTCTGTCCATTCAGAAAAGGAAGGAGCCGGTAAATGACAAATTTACCGACCCGTTCCCATCTCTCCATCATGGCACATCTTCTACAGCAGCTGGCAGGAGAGAGGTGGGGGGAGGGAGACAGCTGCTCTGTGGGGGGGGGGGGACCAGGGAAGCACACAGGGACCCTGGGCACAGCAGAAGACAATAAACTGGATAGAGGAAAATGGAGGGGATTGGGTGCTCTAAATGCCACCCCGCCATCCCTCCTATTCAGGTGTACAAGGGAGGCGCATGGGCCCCCTGGAGCATGGGGCCCGGCCGCAATTGCAACCCCCATCGTTACGCCCCTGGATACACAGATGGGTGCTGCCTTGCAAAAATTCCAAAGTTCAATGCCTAATGCACACGATGAGAATATCGGAGGAACGATCGTCCTTTTTTTGTTGCATGCTAGTCTCGTATAGAAAATAAATAGGTTACTAAAGGTACACAAATTTTCATACAACAGAATACAACTTCAGAAGTGATGTAATGTATTTTATTGTAATGTATTATTTTGTTTCCGAGCATGCACGTGTTGGTCACTCGATTTTTTTCATACAAATATTGTACTAAATACACGAAAATCGTTTGTTCTGTTAGCTTAGAAGAAACATTTTCATGTTTGTCCCTTTGGATATTTTCACATTTCACATGAACTGTCGTGATTGGCTCTTGAAAGCTGTGTGCTAATGAATGGATTATCGGATGATCGCTCCAGATGCGCTTTTTTCCCGGCCAATATTCTCATTGCCTGTACTAGGCATTAGGGTATATTCATATCAGATGCAGGGGGACTGCATTGGGCAGCTATTCCAGCGCAGTCCGACCACATGGAACAGGCAAAATTCTTCATCTCCTATGTACAAAAATAAACATCTGTGACTGCGCTGTAATAGCTGCAATGTATACACTATTTTGTCAAATGTATTGGGACGCGGGCATTTACACGTATCATGAAATGAGTGGGCCTGTGTGCAAGAAAAAAAAGTGGGCCCAGGCAGCAATGAAACAAAAAAGGCACGCCATGGCAAAACATAGGCTTGGCTTAAATTACGCAAAATATTGGGCGTGGCTTAAATGGGGTGTGGTTTAATAGAGTGGATGGCGGTGGGTGGCATGTATAGGAGAGGAGTGGGGAGTGTATGAAGGTGGGTGGTATGTGTAGGAGAGGAGTGCAGAGTGTATGGAGGTGGGTAGTATGTGCAGGAGAGGATAGAGGTGTGTATGGCGGTGGGTAGTATGTGCAGGAGAGGAGCATGGAGTGTATGGAGGTGGGTACTATGTGCAGGAGAGGAGTATGGAATGTATGGCGGTGGGTATTATGTGCAGGAGAGGAGTATGGAGTGTATGGTGGTGGGTATTATGTGCAGGAGAGTTGTATGGAGTGTATGGTGGTGGGTATTATGTGCAGGAGAGGAGTATGGAGTGTATGGTGGTGGGTATTATGTGCAGGAGAGTTGTATGGAGTGTATGGTGGTGGGTATTATGTGCAGGAGAAGAGTAAGGAATGTACGGTGGTGGGTATTATGTGCAGGAGAAGAGTATGGAGTGTATGGTGGTGGGTATTATGTGCAGGAGAGGAGTATGGAGTGTATGGCGGTGGGTATTATGTGCAGGAGAGTTGTATGGAGTGTATGGTGGTGGGTATTATGTGCAGGAGAAGAGTAAGGAATGTATGGTGGTGGGTGTAGGAGAGGAGTGCTGAGTATGAGGTGGGTAGAATGAGCAAGTGATGAGTGTATGGTGGTGGGTAGTATGTGCAGGATGGTGTCAGTAGAACAACGGACAGTGTCAGAATTTTTTTATTTTTGTTTTTTACAATATTATTTTTTCATTATTTTTTACAATTTATTTTTGTATTATTTTTTTTCACAATGATTCGGGGGGAGGGGGGATGTTGTGGACAGTGACAGTAGGGCAGTAAACGGTATCAGCAGTTTTTTGTTTTTATTTATTGTTTTTTACAATTTTGTTTTTCAGTTTTTTTAAATTGTTATTATTATTTTTTCCACAGTGCTTCTGGCAAAAGGGTTGGGGGGCGGGGGTATAGGGCTGTGGATGGTGTCAATAGATATTTCATTTTTAAGTAATTTTTTACTATTTAATTTGTTTTTAATTTTTTTTTACATTGGTTTTTGAGCAACTGTCCCTCTGCGGCATCGGACATCCCCGCCTGTCAAGGCACAATTATCCATGTGTGTAGGGCAGGTCACATTGCCCCCCCCCCCTTTGGGGGTTCATGTGCAGTGAACACCCTGCACACATGGATGGTACACCACTGGTTCCCGCATGTGACAGACCCAACCAGGACAAGGGCTTTTGGAAGGGACTGCAGGGTGGCCTCTTGCCTACAGACTATGGGCCCTGACTTTTGAGGGAGCACTACTTTCTGGGAGGTGTGTGCCTGAAGGACCCTTGGAGTGGTTGTGCTTTGGATTTGGGTCCATATCTCCCCGAAACTTACAGATTTGGGTCTTTTGTGCCCAAACCAGCAATGACTGCTTTAGACTGGGAGACTCAGAGGAGATGTTAATATAATCAGCTGAAACCAACCTGATACTGGGGCCTCCTGCTATAATCTGTTTGCTAATTTTCCCATTGTGTGCCTCCTAGGTGTGCATTCCCATTGTTAATTGAGTCACCTATTGTTTCTGTCTGTCTGCTCCTCTCTTGGAGATAAGATTAATATTGTGTCAACTTCCTTAGATGTGCTAATTGTCTAGGATAATGTGATCAATTACCTGATCTTGAATGGTATATATTTTGAGTGAAATTACAACAAAGTCAGTTCCAGATTGCATTGTCTTTGTCTAGCTCTTCCGTGCTCACTGCTCAGCTATAATACCTGATCCCTGGTCCTAGACTGGAGGATGCTATATCTTGACAGAGGCACCAAAGCTGGATGCTGGACATTTCGTCACATTTGGTGGTAAGCGGCGGAATGCTTCCTGTAGTCTGGGACAAACCAGCGGAGTTTCAGCGGTGGATGAAGTGAAAGCTTACCCAGTCTGGCGGGCCTGGTTCTGTATGGGATTCACTGGTGTGGAGGGATGTCATGCGCCTGGGGCTATGGAGAGAAGCCCTACAGTTGGAGAAAGAGCATTGCGGAAAGGATCTTGCTACCCCAGAGGAGCGGTATTGGCTCCAGCGGGACTTGTGGACGCCCTTCCTCGGTAAGCAGCACCAGAAGGAATGGGTGACCAGACTGGAAGGTCTGGTCTGCATTGAGATGATGTTGGATGAAGGATACAGAGTGCTTCATTGGTATGTTACGCACGTTTGTCAGTGGCTGAAGAATGATACGCCCTTGGAGGGCTATCATTTTGATGGTTCAGGACTATTATTCGAAAGAATCCAGGAAGATCCAGACTTCGGAAGTACAGTCATTAAACTGGGTCAGGGTTAGTAGAGGACAGGGCTAGATGACTCATCCTGGAAGCTCTCAGGTGCCTCCCCCAGTGTCTGGAAGGTTAGGGGACCTTCTAGAACTAGAGGGTGGGGGCTAGGAGAGGCTGCCATGAATATTTATGGGGCCCCAGCCAATCCCCAGCGGTGGGCTGGCAGGGCACTGGGACAACCCCATAAATAGACATGGGCCATGCAAGCAAGGGGAAGTTGGGTGGAAGATGGATATAGAGTGCTGAGGAAAGGTTGTCGGTGGCCTCTGAGGGAACCCCCTGTTAGGTAATACCTCAGGGTGGAGGCTCCGGATAGTTAGCCTAGAAGGGTCCCACCACTAGAAGAGGCAGCAGGACAAAGCAAAGACAGACAGTGAGTAAGAGATCAGCACTGAGCAGGAACAAAACAAGAGGAGAGACTGTCAGCTGTAACAGTGCTCTCTGAAGACAGCAGTGGGCTTAGTCTTCATCCGTACCCTGAGGAATCTCCAAGTGGGCCAGTCAGGCAAGAATGGGGCAGAAAGTAAGTCAGGAGGACTGGGAGGAAGATCAGTCTGGAGTGGCTGGTGGCAGTCAGGTGGGTTAGCAATCAAATAAATATTTGGGGGGGGGGGGACAATGTAACAATGTATAGTGCTGCTGTAAGACCTTGCAGGAGTAAATGTCATGTGTGCTTTAATATATTTCTTTATGAGGTCTTACAGCAGCACCATGCGTTGTTAGGGTGTTCCCCCAAATATTTTCTTGTATGTTATGGGGTCCTGACCAGACATTTTGGGCTGGAGAACCCCATCCTCCCTCTAATCAGTGTCCACCTGAGCCATGGGAAGAGTCCTTTGATTCTCCCATAAAGAGGAGCGTTTTAGACAGGATCTTTCATTCTATGGTTAGTGTAGGACCCACTGTAAATTGCAGTACTTTGACGTAGTTAGGGGGCTTAGCACTTTACGGCCATATAGTGTGACCAAATCCCCATATTTTTGCATATTTGCTTTATATGTATATGTAGAGCCCCCATAGTATAGGTGCGTTTTCTAGCAGGGTTTTTGGCTAGGAGAGGTAAATTTATTTAGGCCTGAATGTTTTGATCTGGGTTGGGAGGAGAAGCTCAGGGAGGATTGCGTGGACTTAGCAGATGAGGTCACCAGAACCTCCCACTTCTTTCTAGAAACCTGGAAAAGTTTTTCTGGTCAGAGAGCTGGGGGATGGGTGGAGCCATTTGGAGTGTTCTAAGGAGCCCTGACCAATCAGCGCAATCTGGGAGGAGTAGTGGCGGGTGGAAGTCTGGAGATGTAGCAGAGGCGCTGTGCTGCAGGCCTCTACCCGGGAGGTCGCCCCCAGTCTGGGGAGGGTGACCCTGGTGCCTGGGTGTTTGGGGGCAGCCAGGAAGGAGAGTGATTGCTGGAGTGACACAGGAGGAACAGGAGAACAGTGGAGGTGCTACAAGAGGAGAGAGACTTTAACCACTTACCAACCGGAAGGTTTTTCAGCTTTAGGACCAGAGCACTTTTTGCGATTTGGCACTGCGTCGCTTTAACTGACAATTGCGCAGTCATGCGACGTTGCACCCAAACAACATTTGTGTCCTTTTTTTCCCCACAAATAGAGCTTTCTTTTGGTGGTATTTAATCGCTTCTGCGTCATTTCTGATCGCTGCTATAAACGAAAGAAGAGTGACCATTTTGCAAAAAAACCCAAATTTCTTACTTTTTGCTAAAATTCAAATCCCAAAAAAAATACAAAAAAACATTTTTTTTCACCGGTTTTGGCGGATTTATATTCTTCCTCATATTTGGGATAAAAAAAAATCACAATTGGCGTTTATTGATTGGTTTGCGCAAAAGTGGCCGCAAATTCATTTCTGGGGTTTTTTTTTTACTAGTAATGGTGGCGATCTGCAATTTTTAGCGGTACTGCGATATTGCAGCGGACATGTCGGACATTTTTGACACTTTTTTGGGACCAATGACATTTATTCAGCGATCAGAAATTTAAATGTCCACTGATTACTGTATAAATGTCATTGGCAGTGAAGGGGTTAACCTGGGAGGGAGAGCTAGGGGTTAACTGTGTTCCCTGGGTGTTCTAACTGTGGGGGGGTTGGGCTACCATGGGCATGAGAGATCTAACTGATCCCAGTGACAGGGATCAGTAGATCTCCCATGCCTGCACTGTCAGAATGGGGAACCGCCGTGTTTACATCGGCGGTTCCCCGTTCTTTGCCTGTGGCCGCTCATCTCGATGTCCGCCGGCGAGCCGCGGGCACACTCCTCAGGAGTGCGGCGGGCGCGCGCGCCACCTAGTGGCCATTCGCAGATCGCCGTCTTTTTACGGTGATTCGCGCACAGCAACCTGACTACCGCAGTGAAAACACGGCAGGCTGTCGGGAAGTGGTTAAAGAATTCACCGGTGCGGTGAGTGACGGTCCCTGGGACTGGAAGAGGAAGTGCTGGAGCGGGCTGGGAGAGGAATCGTGGACAGTCTGTGGGAGCCAGTCAAGGGAAAGGAGAGCAGGTCGATGGGACCTGGAAGAGGATGGGCTGGGAGTTGTAGTTCGTCAGAGGCCCGGTTAGCACTAAAGTACTTTGCTGCACATTCAGGGGTCCATGATCCCTGGCCTGTAATGGGTTTTTGAGGTCCTGCTGAAACAGCATGTGCTAACCGCGGTGAAGAGGAATGTATAGAGAGAAGTCTGATAAATTTCCCTTAAGGCTGGAAACTAAGTTCTGAGCCAGAGAGAAGCAAAGGAAGCAAAGAAGTGTAAAGTTGCAAATTCTGTGTCGTGAGAGAACTGTAAGAGAAACGGTCAGCAAGTGAAGTGCTGGAGAGTTGAGAGTTGAGAGGAGCAATAGTCTGCAGAGGGAGAGTCTGCAGTGAAGTGCGCATATACAGCCTTGTATATGGAATCCTTGTACCATAATTAGCTGCGCATCCCACAGTTACCCCTTATCCCCATCCAAGTTATTTCCCCCAAATAAAACAACAAAAACAAGAACCGGTCTGGTCAGTGTCTCCGGATGTATGATATATGGTGTGATTGAGATCAGGTGAACCACTACTACAAGCCACTCTCAAGGGAGCACATTGCTGCATATAGATGCTTTTGAATAGCCTTGCAGGAGTAAATGTCATGTGTGCGCTGTAATATATTGCTTTGTTAGGTGGGTTAGCAATTTCTGCATGCAAGTGGAGCTGGAATCAATGGCCACAAGGGAAGCAGAAGGAGGAATGTCATGCTGTTTGCTCTCTACACTGCTTTGTCAAGGGACTGAGAGTTCCTGCCTGTAATGGGCCTGTGCTGAGCTAACACAAAACTGTCAGTTCCCTCAAGAGTGAGCAGCAGGTGCCTTGCTAAAGAAAACCAAGTTTGTGCAGGAGGAAGTGGACTTTTAGTAAATAGGGAGGAATTATCCCTTTGTGCATAGTTCTGGACATTTTTCAAGTTGAGCGTCCCATAATTCCCTACTCCATCCAAGTTATCAACCCCTAATAAAACATCAAAAACAAGGCAAGGACTGATTTCTGCATTGGAGTGCATGAAGGAAATGCTGTGTGACTGTGCAGCAGTGGGGACCCGGGACTAGGGTTGCCACCTGTCCGGGATTGACCCGGACAGTACGAGTCTTGAATCATGTGCCCGGGACTTGTACTGCCCCCAGGGACAGACCATTTGGGCAGGGGGGAACCATTAGAACACCTGCCACTGTGGTGATAGCAGCAGTGGCATTGCTTTTAAATAAATACACTGTGCCTGCAGTGTATCTGAAATTCCAAGCTCCCTTTTGTCCCCCCCCTCCAGTGTCCTGTAGGCTGCAGGGTCTCTGATCTCTGCTGACTCAACCCCCCCCCATCACCAGTGCGATGTGCTGAGAGATCCGGAGGCGGAGCTCAATGTAGCTGCTCATTGCAATACAAAGATTCACCGCTCCAGGAGTGTCCAAGCCTCCTATGGATCAGGTAAGCTAGCCATATGAGCAGGTGCCGGCTAATGAAGCATACGCTCAGCTGGTAGAAATAGAGGTTGAATAGCCGCACTCAAAAATCCGATTTCAATGCTTTATTAAATGAAAGGTACAAACAGCTCGCAGACGAACTACTGGTCCCAGCTAACGCGTTTCACACCTTACTCATCGCATGACCAGACACAATCTTGATCAATACATATATACATTCACAAATGAACATTAATAAGTTGATTGAAAAATTGAACAATTGGCATTAGTAAGACCCCTTTCACACTGAGGCGCTTTAGATAAAGCGCCTCAAAAATCACTCCCCACCCACCCCAATGTGAAAGCCCTGAGTGCTTTCACACTGGGGCGGTGCGCTTGCAGGACGTTACAAAAAGTCCTGCAAGCAGCATCTTTGGGGCGGTGCGGTGAGCGGTGATACGCCGCTCCTCCACCGCCCCTGCCCATTGAAAACAATGGGCATCGCTTCCGAAGCGGCTGCACACCGCCTCGGTAGCGCGGCGTGCCGGCACTTTTAACCCCGTTTTAACCCCTTGTGGGGGGTTAAAAGTGCCGCGCACCCGCCTGCATAGCGGTGCCGTAGCGCCGCTATACAGTGGTAAATCCACGCTGAAACTAGCGGGGATTTACCGCTACCGCCCGCCAGCCCCAGTGTGAAAGGGGCCTAAAAGCAGCAAAAACTTGGTCCAAAGAGTAAATGGAAAACACGGATATAAACAGTACAGAAATAATGACCAATGTGAAAAATGCATTACCGATGTCAAATCACAATACTGTAAAAAAAACCATGAACAACTGAATGTGTAACACTAAATCAATATCCATGAGCTCATATGACAAAAAACGGACAGGCCTGTTCTATACATGAATTATTGGCCCAGTCTATCCAAAAACCAGATAAAACTGAATGCCTATCTGAATCGTCCAATGTGTATGCATATACAGTCCCTGACAAAAGTCTTGTCGCTTGGGTACAAATTGACCTGAAGTGCCGCTGAAATATATTTCTAATCAAGATTATTTTTACAAGAAATGGCTCATTTTAATCCCAATAGCTTTTGTAATAATGTTTCAGTGCAAAACGAAACTGTCAAAAAGTATTCTAATATTCACAGCTTGGTGAAGCCCATTGAGTCCATTTTTGCAAAGACATAAGTGTTGTCGCCTTGTCATATGAGCTTCACCTGTGACTAATAATGGATCAATTAGGTCTCAGGGGTGTATAAAAAGAGCCCCAGTATACTAGACCTTCACATCAACTGCAACCAGACCTCTGCAAACATGCCTAAGATTCACAGCCAAAGTACTAATTCTTTGCTGCGCTCAAGGAGAGAATCTTCTCTACAATGGTAAGGAGGGGATATCTGTTTGTGATAATACCGGGTAGCTCGCCACCGTGCCGCCACTTGATGGACTGGAGGAGTCCCGATACACTGAAGAAACAAAAAAGCACACAAGGGCACACTGGCCTAGCGCATTATCCTCGGTAAAAATATATATTTAACCACTTCCCGACCGCCGTATGCAAAATTACAGCCGGGAAGTGGCTTAGTTATCCTGACTGCACTTCATATGACGTCCACGGGATAACAAGCCGCCGCGCTCCCGGGGGGGGGGGCACGCATCGTGGCGATCGTGGTCTGACCCCCCACAATACCGATCTCAGTAAAGTGCTTCCATCCGAAGCACTTTACTATGTGATCAGCTGTGACCAATCACGGCTGGTCACAGTGTAACACAGGAAAGCTGTTTATCGGCTTTCCTGTACTTGGGTCTGCAGACCTGAGGAGTGGAGAGCCGATCGGCTGCTCTCCTGACAGGGAGGGTTTGTGCTGATGATTTATCAGCACAGCCCTCCCTCGGATCGCCACCCTAGACCACCAGGGAGCCTGCCCAGGGACCACCAGGGATGTGCCCACCCAGGACCACCAGGGAGCCGACCAGGGACCACCAGGGAGCCGATCTGGACCACCAGGGAGACCCCCTAGACCACCAGGTAAGAGACATAGGCCCAATGTGGATAGCACTCAGTGCCACCTTCAGATGCCATCCTAGACCACCAGGGAATGAGCCCCTATCAGTATATATGCCCATCAGTGCCCCTATCAGTGCTTACCAGTGCCACATATCAGTGCCCACCATTGCCACCTACCAGTGCCCACCTATCAGTGCCCATTAGTGCCACCTATCAGTGCCCAGTGCCACCTATGAGTGCCAATCAGTGCTGTCTATGAGTGCCCATCAGTGCCGCTTAGCAGTGTCCATCAGTGCTGTATATCAGTGCCACCTATCAGTACCCATCAGTGCTGCTTATCAGTGCCGCCTAACAGTGCTCATCATTGCTGCATATAAGTGCCTCATCATCAGTGCCACCTTATCAGTGCCGCCTCATCAGTGCCAATCAGTACTGCCACATCAGTGCCCGTCAGTGTAGCCTCATCAGTGCCCACCAGTGATGGAGAAAATTTACTTATTTACAAAGTTTTATGACAAAAATAGAGAATTTTTTTTTTTCAAAATTTTCGATCTTTTTTTATTTGTAGCGCAAAAAATAAAAACAACAGGGGTGATCAAATACCACCAAAAGAAAGCTCTATTTGTGGAAACAAAATGATAAAAACCCTGTTTGGGTACAGTGTCGCACGACCGCGCAATTGTCATTCAAAGCGCAACAGTGCTGAAAACTGAAAATTGGTCTGGTAGTAAAGTGTTCTAAGTGCATAGTATTGAAGTGGTTAATAAAAATCATAAAAACATACTCACAAACAGATTCGAATAACAGGCATATACAGTACTGGAGGCTCTGAGGAAGAGGCTGAGGCCTCGAAAAGTGTCAGCCAGCACATCTAGGATACCAGTAGGAGACGGTGGATTGGATACGTAGCCGTTCCAGTACTGTATATGCCTGTTATTCTAATCTTTGTGAGTATGTTTTTATGATTTTTATTAAATATATATTTTTACCAAGGATAATGCGCTAGGCCAGTGCGCCCTTGTGTGCATTTTTGGTTCATGCCTAAGATTCACCCTGAGACTAAAGTTTTGATTATCAAGAGGCTGAAGATCAGATCCACTGCTGATGTGGCAGACACCTTCAATGTGTCTCAGCGTCAAGTACAGAGGATAAAAAAAAGATTTGAAGAGACTGGAGACGTTTTTCACAAGCCCAGGTCAGGCAGACCCCGCAAGACAACTGCTCGAGAGGACCGTTTGTTGGCTCGAAAATCCAAGGCCAGCCCATTTTCCACTGCAACGGAGCTCCACGAGACCTGGTCACCTGAAGTCCCTGTGTCAACCAGAACAGTTTGTCGGATTCTGTCTCGAAATGGCCTCCATGGTCGAATCAGTGCCCAGGAGCCAGCACTAAACAAAAGACAATTGAAAAACCGTGTGGCATTTGCCAAGGCCCACAGCCTGCTAAAAGGATGGACGATGGAAAAGTGGCAGAAGGTGGATTTTTCAGATGAATCTTCTGTTGAATTACACCACAGTCGCAGCAAATATTGCAGGAGACCTACTGGAGCCCGCATGGATCCGAGATTCACCCAGAAAACAGTGAAGTTTGGTGGCGGAAAAATCATGGTCTGGGGTTACATCCAGTATGGGGGTGTGCGAGAGATCTGCAGGGTGGAAGGCAACATCAATAGTCTAAAATACCAAGAAATCTTAGCTACCTCTTATATTCCCAACCATAAAAGAGGCCAAATTCTGCAGCAGGATGGAGCTCCATCGCATACTTCCATCTCCACATCAAAGTTCCTCAAGGCGAAGAAGATCGAGATGTTCCAGGATTGGCCAGCCCAGTCACCAGACATGAACATCATTGAGCACATGTGGGGTAGGATGAAAGAGGAAGCATGGAAGACGAAACCAAAGAATATTGATGAACTCTGGGAGGCATGCAAGACTGCTTTCTTTGCTATTCCTGATGACTTCATCAATAAATTGTATGAATCCTTGGCAAACCGCATGGATGCAGTCCTTCAAGCTCATGGAAGTCATACAAGATATTACATTTGGATCTCACAGCACCACTACTTAATTTGCTGACATATTTTTGTATTTGCAGTAAATTTGTTCAATTTCTGCATAGGCGACAAAATGTTTGTCTTGCCAAAATTTGACCTTTCTGTCTTGATTAAATGATAAATCTTTTTTTCAGTGAAACTAATTTATTTCAGTGCATTAAACATCATTTGGGAGGGTTTTAGCTTTTCATATGAGCTATTTCTAACACCAATTGATGAATTAAGTCAGGTTAGGCCCCATTCACACAGGGGCGACTGTCGCTCCGACTTGAGTCGCCTCAAGTCGCCCCAAAACGCTTAACATCTGAAATCCCATTGAAATGAATTGGAGCCGCCTTAATGTCGCCTTCCTGCGCGACTCAAGGCAAATTCTATCCGACTTGTGCCCATAGAAATCAATGTAAGTCGCCTCCAAGTCGGATCCCCATCTTAATGAAAGTGACTTTACAGTGAAAAGAATAGAATTTATGTTTGGGGCAAGCCCCTCCCTCCCTTCTCTGATTGGCCACAGGCAAAGTCGCCTGGCATAAGTCGCGTTGTAAGTTGCGCCGAAGTCGCGCTGAAAGTCGCGCTGCAATTGCCTAGCAAAGTTGCGCCAAGTCGGATCGCCCCTGTGTGAATGCAGCCTTAATAGCAGGTGTTTCTACAAAATAGATAAGCGACAAGACTTTTGTCGGGGACCGTATATCATATCTGTACACACATAATAAGCCTGAGGCAATAACAAAAACTTGCAAAGAGAAATGATAAGAAAGAGACAGGGAAAAGGGAGGCACAAAAAAACCCCAATCTTGTAAAATGCAAAATATAGAGGCTTCAATTAGCCTCATATGTGTGTTAAAACGATCCTCTTATTGCACTGTGTATGGGAATCAACCCCATCCGACAGTGCGATCTATAAACAGAAGAAAAACAGTAAACAAAATCCCAATAAGTAATAACAAAAAAAATGTTAACAAACAAAATGGGGGGGGGGGGGGGGGTCGGATTAGAGATGACAAAATATTTTTAATATTTAAATGGCATTTGTATTAGATTATAATATAAATATAGCCACCCCTCACCCATTAATCAAACAAAGAGGGTCGTGTTATCTTAGAGCAGAACCTGAATCAGGGTTGCCAACCGCCAGTAAATTTACTGACAGTTTGTAAAAATCAGTGATTTTTACAACTGTCTATAAATATAAGGGTCTGATAATTTGTCATGCTGTGCTGACTTTTTAAGTGTAAACCGGGCAAACTACTTGATATGGGTATTGTCAGCATTTCCATGTTGTGTTTAACCACTTCAATACTGGGCAGTTAGAACACTTCCTGCCCAGACCAATTTTCAGCTTTCAGTGCTGTTGCGATTTGAATGAGAATTACGCGGTCGTGCGACGCTGCACCCAAACAAGGTATTTATCATTTTGTTCCCACAAATAGAGCTTTCTTTTGGTGGTATTTGATCACCCCTGCGGTTTTTATTTTTTTCGCTATAAAAAAAAAAGACAGAAAATGTTGAAAAAAAAACATTTTTCTTTGTTTCTGTCACAAAAGTTTGTATAAAGTACATTTTCTCCTTCACTGACGGGCACTGATGTGGCTACACTGACGGGCACTGATGAGGCAGTACAGATTGGCACTGATGAGGTGGCACTGATAAGGTTGCACTGATGATTTGGCACACATAATCAGCACTGATGGGCGGCACTGACAAGCAACACTGACGGGCACTGATACGTGGCACTAATATGCGGCACTGATGGACACTCATAGGCGGCACTGGTAAGTGGCACTGATGGGCACTGATAGGTGGCACTTTTAGGTGGCACAGCTGGGCACTTTAAGGTGGCACAGGTGGGCACTGATAGGTGGCACAGGTGGGCACTGGTGGAATAAGCACTGATAGGGATGGCACTGGCAGGCATCATACATGGGCACAGTGCCATCCCTACAGTGCATAATATTGCCCTTACCTGGTGGTCTAGTGGGGGCTCCCTGGTGGTCCTGGGCGGCCTCATTGCAATGTCCGGGAGGGGGGCTCCCTGGTGGTCCTGATCCGGCTCCCTTTTGGTCCAGTGGGGTGATCCTGAGGGTGGCTGCGCTGATAAACGTTCAGCGCAGCCCCCCCCCCCCTGTCAGGAGAGCAGCCGATCGGCTCTCCGCTGCTCAGGTCTGCAGACCTGAGCAGAGGAAAAGCCGGTAAACGGCTCTTCCTATTTACACTGTGATAAGCTGTGATTGGTCACGGCTGATCACATGGTAAAAAGCTTTGGATCGAAGCCTTTTACCTCGGTCGGTAATGCGGTGGGTCAGAGTGACCCACGGCACCAGCGATCGCGGATTATCCTGAGGACCTCAATAGACGTCATTTGTCTATGCGCCGGGCAGGAAGTGGTTAAATATCAATTGACTTAGTTTTTAATAGGAGTTCTGTTATTTTTAGGATTGCCAGTAAAAAATGTGCTCCGCCAGTAAATTTCCCATGTTTTGCCAGTAAAAAAACACTGCAGGAGGTTGGCAACACAGACCTGACTACGCCCCAAAACCTACACGGGGAGGAGAGAGTAGGAAAGAAAGATTGTCACTCGTAAATATGTGAGACATCCCACTCGAAATTAAGACCGAGAGGCTGTCTAGTGTTCATCATAAATATCCAAAAAACCCC
>BLSH010029775.1:52831-66439 GCA_018402905.1 Glandirana rugosa
CCTCTCCTCACACCTCCCATACTACCCACGTCATACATGTCCTCTCCTCACACCTCCTATCCTACCCACGTCATACATGTCCTCTCCTCACGCCCTCCACACTCCTCTCCTGTACATACTGCACCCATCATACCCTCCACACTCCTCTCCTGTATATACTGCACCCATCCTACCCCCACACTCTTCACCTGTGCATACTGCAACCACCTTACCCTCCACACTCCTCTCCTGTACATACTGCACCCATCCTACCCTCCACACTCTTCTCCTGTGCATACTGCACCAATCCTACCCTCCGCACTCCTCTCCTGTACATACTGCACCCATCCTACCCTCCACACTCTTCTCCTGTACATACTGCACCTATCCTACCCTCCGCACTCCTCTCCTGTACATACTGCATCCATCCTACCCTCCACACTCTTCTCCTGTACATACTGCACCTATCCTACCCTCCACACTCCTCCCCTGTACATACTTCACCCATCCTGCCCTCCGCACTCCTCTCCTGTACATACTGCACCCATCCTACCGTCCGCACTCCTCTCCTGTACATACTGCACCCATCCTATCCTCCACACTCCTCTCCTGTACATACTGCACCCATCATACCCTCCACACTCCTCTCCTGTATATACTGCACCCATCCTACCCCCACACTCTTCACCTGTGCATACTGCAACCACCTTACCCTCCACACTCCTCTCCTGTACATACTGCACCCATCCTACCCTCCACACTCTTCTCCTGTGCATACTGCACCAATCCTACCCTCCGCATTTCTCTCCTGTACATACTGCACACATCATACCCTCCACACTCCTCTCCTGTACATACTGCACCCATCCTACCCTCCACACTCTTCTCCTGTGCATACTGCACCCATCATACCCTCCACACTCCTCTCCTGTATATACTGCACCCATCCTACCCCCACACTCTTCACCTGTGCATACTGCAACCACCTTACCCTCCACACTCCTCTCCTGTACATACTGCACCCATCCTACCCTTTGCACTCCTCTCCTGTACATACTGCACCCATCCTATCCTCCACACTCCTCTCCTGTACATACTGCACCCATCCTATCCTCCACACTCCTCTCCTGTACATACTGCCCCCACTGTACCCTCCACACTCCTCTCCTGTACATACTGCCCCCACTGTACCCTCCACACTCCTCTCCTGTACATACTGCCCCACTATACCCTCCACACTCCTCTCCTGTGCATGCTGCCCCCATTGTACCCTCCATACTCCGCTTCTGTACATATTGCACCCATCTTACCCTCTGCACTCCCCTCCTGCAGATTCAGATGTAAAGGGAAACTGCAGAATCAGATGTAAAGGGGAACAAGCCCTGTGCATTCAGATTTAACTGTTGACTCTGATGTAAAGGGTGACTCTTGTGATCAACTCCATAAGATTAGTCATTTAATCATAAAAATATATGTATAGTGTATACTACATAAGAAATGCTGTCCGTTGCTTTGTACAGAGGTAATGAATTTAGTGCACTACAAAAAAAAAATAATTGGCGTGAGCTGCTAAAATGTTCGGGTTTGGCTTGACGAAAAGGTGGCAACCCTACCCGGGACACTAGCGACTCCTATGGGGGTAGTGCTACAAATACAGCCAGATTGGGTGCTGAAACAAGCATATAACAGACTGTTCGACAAAGCTCAACAGAATGCCCCAGCACCCATAGATGTTATGGATTATGAGTCACCCACTAAAGCGCTAGAACTGGGCCTAAGTGCTGTCTGCCGTGCCCTAGATTTTCAGCAATTCAAGAGACTGGAGATGTAATACTTTTCTGCTGTGGAGGAACAACCCAGTGAACCCCCAGCAGAAGAGTTGGAATCAAGGCATACAACAATCAGTGGCCCTGGAGGATTTGTGCGAGGCCACTGACTTTGCATTTTGCTTCCCAGTGTAAGAGTTGGCAGCGGGGCCGAACATCACTGAGCTCTTGCCAGCACCAACAGCAGCTTCAGCCTTACTGAGAGAAGAGGCAGTCGGCCTTTCTCCCACACCACCCACAGGGACATGGGATTTTATGCCGGCAGTATCTGTGGAGTTTCAACAAACTTCTCCAGTAGAAGCACTGGCCACGGGGCAGAGTGCTGACCAGCTCTGCTCACCCATGCCTGCAAACTCAGCAGAGGCTCTGGCACTGGGCCCAAGTGCTGCCAGCACATGCACTGGATTTTCAGCAATTCTGGAGCAGCAGGGAGGAGAGGTGGTCGTCCTCCCTCCCCAGCAGCAGATCAACAGTCTGGGTGAGGAGGAAGATGTCCTCCCTCCCCAACAGTCAGCTAGAGAGGAAGAAACTGTCTTCCCACCCCAGCTAGAATCTGTGCATCTAGGAGACAGTACCAGAGAATAAGGATGGGCCGAACACCCCCCCCCCCCGGCTCGGTTCGAACAGGCAAAAAATTTGTGCGAAAACACGAACGCCGTTAAAATCAATGGGACTCCAACATGAAAAATCTAAAGTGCTCATTTTAAGGCTTATATGCAATTTATTGCCCTAAAAAGTGTATGGGGACCCGGGCCCTGCCCTAGGGGACATGTATAAATGCAAAAAAAAGTTTTAAATCAATCGTTTTTTCAAGAGCAGTGATTTTAATAATGCTTAAAGTGAAACCATAAAAATGAAATATTCCTCCAAATATCGTGCCTGGGGGATCCCCTTAGTCTGCATGTAAAAGGACGCACCTCTGTGATGTTTAGAACATAGCCAGAGCAAAATTACATTTCCAAAGGAAAAATTGTAATTTATTATCGCGGCTGTAATGTATTGCCGGTTCCCAGCAATATAGATAAAATCACTGAAAAAGCATTGTGTTGCCCCCCCAGTCCATACCAGGCCCTTCAGGTCTGGTATGGATTTTAAGGGGAACCCCACGCCAAAATTTAAAAAAAATGGCATAGGGGTCCCCCCAAACTCCCTACCAGACTCTTATCCGAGAACGTAGCCTTGGCATGGCAGGAGGGGGTGGGGATGAGCGAGCGCCCCCTCCGTAACACACCAGGCCACATGCCCTCAACATGGGGAGGATGCTTTGAGGTTGCCCCCAAAGCACCTTGTCTCCATGTTGATGGGGAGAAGGGCCTCATCCCCACAGCATTTAAACCTGCTTAGCACCCGCTATGCTCCATTGACACTCCTGTGACCCTAAAACTGTTTCCCCCTTTTAAAGGCACACCACAGAAACACAGCTTTTTTAATAGCTGTCAGTACAGTTTTGGTTATGACTGTTTTGTCTATTTTCTATGCTTTCTGTTTTCTCCCCTCCTCTCTTCTTCCCCCACAGGCTGCAATTATGCTCACGATTGGACAAGAGGAACCTCAAGTCATCACACCACCAAGTTTCCCGGCATCCGGATCTTTGCAGGGCCTCCAGCGTCCACACCTCCATCAAAGGGATCTCCACCTCCAGACGCCAGATACCAGCTTAATACCCCAACACAAAGATTCATTGGACTGTGAGTACTGTTATAATCTCTTCACACTCCCATCCTCATGGCCACCAAAATTCTAAATGTGAATGCCAACGGCCTAAACCATCCGGCTAAGAGGGCTACACTTTGGCAAACAGCAAAATCCAATGCATGCCAAATTCTATGTGTACAAGAGACGCACTTCAAAAAAGACGCAACATCCAAGTGTACACACAGAGACTTCCCCCACGTTTTATGGCATCGGGCCACCGGAAAAAACTTGGAATTTTAGTAGCAATCCATAGCTCAGTGAACTTCCGACGGCTAGACTCCATAGCAGACATGATTGGGAGATTTCTTCTCCTAGTAAGTGAAATAGACAATGCCCAGGTTACCCTAGCATCAATTTACATCTCAAACAACCGCCAAATCCACTTCCTCAACAGAACTCTGAAGAAAATTAGATCAGTCCAGAAAGGATCCCTGTTACTGTGCGGTGATTTTAACATCGTACCAGATCAGCAGTTAGGCTCGACAAACCCCAAACTGAGACTTAACAACAACATGGCAAGATTTCTCCATGAAAACTACCTATATGACGTCTGGAGGTGTCATCACCCAGGAATGAGAGAATACACCTTCCACTCTCAAGTGCATAATACATATACTCGCATTGATTACTTTCTAACAGATAAATGGATGCTCCAGAGGGTTACTGGGTCCGACTTTAAGCCTATAACGTGGACAGACCACGTTCCCACACATACAACAATCTCACCCACAAAAAATCTGGAGAGCTAACGCTCATATCCTAAAATCCCCATCATACGCTACATCATTACAACACCAAGTTGAAGAATTTTGGGGAGCTCATAAAGCATTTAGTAGAGGTGTGCTCGTACAAATGGAAGCCCAAGCTAAAAAGAGGACGCAACAAATATACCAAATTACCAAAGAAATTAAAGACCTAGATACCCAGAATCACATCTTTCCCTAGCCATAAAAAACAAACTTACAAAGTTGAGACAAGAGTTTAGGGCGATATTATTAGACACATTTGAAAAACATCACCACATACTTAAAGATAATCACTATGAAACTGGTAACAAAGCTGGGAAGGCTATGGCCCGTCGTATCAAGGGATACCACTCTAAGTCCAAAATACCATACCTGCTCCATCCCATCACAAAGGAAAAACTCCTAGACCCCCAGGCAATTGCTAATGCATTTAGCTGCTACTATAGCTCTCTATATAACATAAAAAATGATCCCAATATGGCCCAACCCTCGCAAGATCTGATTAACCAATTCTTTAAAGGGATTAACCTCCCTTCACTAAGCTCCACACATCTTGAGGAACTTAACACCCCGTTCACCCCCAAAGAAATTGAGGACATAATTGAATCCCTTTCCAACAGGAAATCCCCTGGCCCTGAAGGCCTAACAGGGGAATATTACAAATTACTCAAAATCATCCTATCCACGCACCTATGTAAATTATTCAATGATGCTGCCTCCTCCTCTTCACTCCCACCCAATATGCTGAAAGCTTTAGTTATTACTATTCCTAAACCTGGTAAAGAACCTAACGTCCCCCAGAACTTTCGCCCCATCTCACTATTAAATATGGACACTAAAATATATGCCACAGCTATAGCAATTAGATTAATGAAATATATGCCCACATTAATTCACAAAGACCAAGCGGGTGTACAAGTGGCAGGCAAGCTGCAGATGTGACAAGACACATCATAAACATTATCCACGCCTCAGAACGCAACAAAACGCCTTCTCTGCTGCTCTCACTAGATGCAGAGAAGGCGTTTGATAGAGTCCACTGGGGTTACCTATGCGCCACCCTGGACAAATTTGGTTTTAAAGGCCACATTCTCAACACCATACTTGCCCTTTACGAACACCCCTCTGCACAAACATACGTGAATGAAATGGTTTCCCAACCCTTCAAAATTACTAACAGAATGAGACAGGGCTCCCCCCTGTCTCCTTTAATTTTTAACTTAATTATCAAGCCCCTAGCAGAACACATTCGCTCAGACCCCTCAACTGCTGGAGTAAAAATAGGGGACACAGACCACCGCAAAAGTCTATTAACGGATGATATAATTCTGATAGTTACCAACCCCGCAACCTCGCTACCAATAATCCAGGGAATTCTGACAGAATACGGCAAAATATCATATTATAAAATCAATGAAATTAAATCACTTATTCTAGACCTGGGAGTAGATGAGAAAACTAGAGCTACATTATCGAACAGCTACCCATTTAAGTGGAACAACTCAGGGTTACTATATCTGGGCATAACCCTCACCAATAAAACTAAGAATTTATTCTGCTTAAACTCCCCCCCCCCTCCTTTAAAAAACAATTTTTGACAGATCTGCAGAACTGGGCTAAATTCAAGCTTTCCTGGGCAGGCCGCCAGGCGGTGTTCAAAATGATGACACTTCCAAAATTGCTATACCTCTTCCGGACTCTTGCCATACCTAAAAACTATATCAAGTCACTCCAAACAGCTCTGACCAAATACCTATGGAGAAATAAAAAACCCAGATGCGCATTTAAAATCCTAACCAAACACAGATCCATTGGGGGAGCATCTGCACCAGATCTAATTGACTACTATGAAGCCAGCATATTGTCCCCACAAGTTAAAATGTGGGCAACTTGGCTGTCGTTGAGTAGGCACTGCAGCGTGTAGTCGCTCATGTGTGCCAGACTGCCCAGAGGCAAAGACAAGCTGTCCTCTGTGGGAGGTGTATCATCTGTGTCCTCCGTATCCTCCCAGCCACACTCCAGTGATGCCCACGAGCTGCATTGGGTGCCACCCTGTTGTGAACACGGTTCCTCCTCCTCATCCTCCTCATCCTCCAGAACTGTCCACTGGCTTGAAAATTTTTGACCTGGCCTATGCTGTTGCAGGAACCCACCCTCCGAGCCTATTGTGAATGACTGGCCTGATAACCGTGGAAATGACCCCTCTTCCTCCTCCTCCTGTGCCACATCCTCTTCCATCATCGCCCAAAGTGTTTTTTCAAGGAGACATAGAAGTGAGAACAGCGTCATCGGCACTGGCCATGTTGGTGGAGTACTTGAAACACCGCAATATGGTATACAGGTCTCGGATGGAGGCCCACTCGTTGGTGGTGAAGTGATGCTGTTCTACATAGCGACTGACCCGTGCGTGCTGCAGCTGAAACTCCACTATTGCCTGCTGCTGCTCGCACAGTCTCTCCAACATGTGCAAGGTGGAGTTCCACCTTATGGGCATGTCGCATAGGAGGCGGTGAGGGGGAAGGCCGAAGTTCCGCTGCAGCGCAGACAGGCGAACAGCAGCAGGGTGAGAACGCTGAAAGCGCGCACAGACGGCCTGCACTTTCTGCAGCAGCTCTGACATATCCGGGTAGTTTTTTAGAAATTTCTGCACCACCAAATTCAGCACATGCACCAGGCAAGAGATGTACGTCAAACCGGCTAGGCCCAGAGCTGCTACGAGATTTCGCCCTTTATCGCACACCACCAGGCCGGGCTTGAGGCTCAGTGGCAACAACCACTCATCTGTCTGTTGTTCAATGCCCATCCACAGCTGATGGGTGTGGGGTTTATCCCCCAAACATATCAGTTTTAAAACGGCCTGCTGTCGTTTCCCCTTGGATGTGCTGAAGTTGGTGGTGAAGGTGTTAACTGAGCGGATGAGGAGGTGGTAGAGGAGGAGGAGGAAGCGAAGTAGGAGGAGGAGGCAACAGGAGGCAAAGAGAAATGCCTTGCAATCCTGGGTGGCGGAAGGACATGCGCCAAACGGCTAGCCGGCTCAGGCCCATCCGCCACTACATTTGCCCAGTGTGCAGTTAGTGAGATATAGCGTCCCTGCCCGTGCTTACTGGTCCACGTATCAGTGGTTATGTGGACCTTGCCACTGATGGCGTTGCGCAGTGCACACCTGATCTTGTCCCCGACTTGTTTGTGCAGGGAAGGGATGGCTCGCCTGGAAAAGTAGTGGCGGCTGGGAACCACGTACTGTAGGACAGCCACCGCCATCAGGTTTTTGAAACTGTCCGTGTCCACCAGATGGAATGACAGCATTTCAAAGGCCAGGAATTTTAAAAATGCTGGCATTCAGGACCAGGGATCGCGGGTGGGTAGGGGGGTACTTCCTCTTTCTCTCTAGTGTTTGGGAGATGGAGAGCTGTGAGCTTCCATGGGACCATGTGGAAATGCTTGGGGACGGTGGCGGACATGGTGGTGTTGCTGTCACATTGTCTGTTTGCCGGGTGGCAGGTGACGCTGTCACTGTAGAGGTGGAGGAAGAGGCCGAAGCAGCAACAGAAGAGGAAGCAGGAGGAGGCTGAGATCTTTCTTGGATTTTGAGGTACTTATTCCACTGCAGCAAGTGCTTTGCATTTAGATGCCTGGTCATGGAGGTTGCGCTCAGGTTTAGAACATTTGTGCCTCGCTTCAGCCTCTCATTGCACAGTGTAGTCAGCACATTGTCTGAAGAACTGCCACGCCGGGGAACGCCTTTGAGCTGCCTTTGGTGTGCTAGGTCCCTGGCTGCGGTGGGTAGTAGCAGGCGTACTGTCTAGGGGGCACTCGCTCCGCTTTTGCAACCCGCTTCCTCTTTTGCTGTGCTGGTGCCTCTGTGCGACCACCACCTCTTCCTCCAAACTGCACACGTCACTCGCATGACCTTCATTCCATGTGGGGTCTAGGACCTCATCATCCTCCACATCATCTTCCACCCACCCTTCACCACTGCCCTCCTTGTCAGTCTGCACACTGTGGAAAGCCGCAGCAGTTGGCACCTGTGTTTCGTCATCATCATCACAGACGTGCTGCCGTGGTGTTTCCATGTCCTCATCCTGAACCAGAAGTGGTTGGGCATCAGTGCACTCAATGTCTTCCACTTCTGGGGCAGCGCTATGTGGATGACCCACGGAAAGCACAGCAGCAGAGTCATCAAAAAGCATAAGAGACTGCTGCATGACTTGGGGCTCAGACTGCTTGGCTGATTTACAAGGGGCTGAGGTGAAAGACAGATGGCCATGGGGTTCAGGTGCCAACTCTGAGCTTTCATCATGGAACCGTGTGGGAGACAATGTGAAGGAACTGGAGGCATTGTCAGCCACCCAATCTACTATCGCCTGTACATCTTCTGGCCTCACCATTCGTTCAGCGCCATTCGGGCCTACCATATAATGTTGAAGGTTCTGTCAGCTACCTGAGGAAGGTGTTTCACTTGTGCGTGTAGCTGGCACAGATCAACCATGTCCTCTCCTTGCAACAGGAGCTTCAGCAACACCACCAACACCAGCAGCACCACGACCACCACCACATCCCTTATTTGACCCTCTCCTCATTCTGGACACAAATATACTATGTAGCACTATTTATTAAAACAAAAAAAAGAATAATAAAATATTATTCTTGTTTTTTTTTTAAAAAAAAGAAACTTGTAGATGCACTTTTTATTTTTGTGCAAGAAATGCACCCCTCACACCAGCAGCAGGAACCTCTCCCTACACCAGTATGAGATGATTTTAGAACGATAATCTGTCCCTCACAGCACCAACAGGAACCTCTCCCTAATGCAGTAGTAGTTGTTTTTAGAACGATAATCTCTCCTTCAAAGCACCAAGAGGAACCTGGCCCTAATGCAGTAGTAGTTGTTTTTAGAATGATAATCTCTCCCTGAAAGCACCAACAGGAACCTGGCCCTAATGCAGTAGTAGTTGTTTTTAGAATGATAAACTCTCCCTCAGAGCACCAACAGGAACCTGGCCCTAATGCAGTTGTAGTTGTTTTTAGAACGATAATCTCTCCCTCAAAGCACCAACAGGAACCTGGCCCTAATGCAGTAGCAGTTGTTTTTAGAATGATAATCTCTCCCTCAAAGCACCAACAGGAACCTGCCCCTAATGCAGTAGTAGTTGTTTTTAGAACGATAAACTCTCCCTCAGAGCACCAACAGGAACCTGGCCCTAATGCAGTAGTAGTTGTTTTAAGAACAATAAACTCTCTCCCTCAGAGCACCAACAGGAACCTGGCCCTAATGCAGTAGTAATTGTTTTTAGAATGATAGTCTCTCCCTCAAAGCACCAACAGGAACCTGCCCCTAATGCAGTAGTAGTTGTTTTTAGAATGATAAACTCCCCCTCAGAGCACCAACAGGAACCTGGCCCTAATGCAGTAGTAGTTGTTTTTAGAACAATAAACTCTCTCCCTCAGAGCACCAACAGGAATCTGGCCCTAATGCAGTAGTAGTTGTTTTTAGAACAATAAACTCTCCCTCAAAGCACCAACAGGAACCTGGCCCTAATGCAGTAGTAGTTGTTTTTAGAACAATAAACTCTCCCTCAGAGCACCAACAGGAACCTCTCCCTAATGCAGTAGTATGATTTTAGAATGAGAATCTCTCCCTCAGAGCAACAACAGGAACGTTTCCCTAATGCACTATAAGATGGTTATGAACGCTAATGTGTCCCTCACAGGACCGCAATGAAGGTCTCCCTAATGCAGTCTGAGATGGTTGTGAACGCTAATCTTTCCCTCACAGCAGTTGCATAAAACTCTCGCTACTCTAGTCTGAGACGTTCTGACACGCGGCGCTATGTGACTCCAGCCCCATATACAGGCTGGGTCACATGATGCACTGGCCAATCACAGCCATGCCATTAGTAGGCATGGCTGTGATGGCTTCTAAGGGCAAACTAGTGAAAAGCTTGTTGATTGGCTGCCCAGCAGCTATAGAAAAGGCGCTAAAAATACCAGAATACCGAACCCGATCCCGGACTTTTTTTTAATGTCCGGGATCGGGTTCAGGGCACGGACACCCCAAAGTCCGGTACGATCCCGAATTTTACAGTCCGGGTTCGCTCAACTCTAGTTAGCAGTGTAAGCTGTCTATAGGTCGTTGTGATGCACCAAAATGTCATGTAATACTTGCAAAACCCTTGTAACACTACTTCCCAGTCTGTTTGTTCTATGTGCCTGATTAATCACCATGTATTCAGTGTAAAAATTCAATAAAAACAGTTAAACGAAGATTCTTATATATTACATTATCCTGTCAAGGATCACTTGTGTCCTAGAATGCCATCTTAACATCTCGCATGGCTGTATATATCACTTTTTTTTCCTTTTTATTATTATGTTCCTCCACAACACTTATGCTTTTTTCATAAAACATATAAACCAATAAAGACTAATAATAAAAAAAAAAGATCCATATCAGACCTGAAGGGCCTGGTACCGACTTTGGGGGGGGGGGGGGACACCCACGTCATTTTTTTTTAAAATGTTGGCACGGGGTTCCCCTTAAAATCCATACAAGACCTGAAGGGCCTGGTACGGACTATGGAGGGGGGACTCCTACGCAATCTTTTTTATTTTGAGCGGGGTTCCCCTTAAAATATATACCCGACCTGAAGGGGAACCCTATGCAATTTTTTTTTTTTTAATGTTGGTGCGGGCCCTGCTGTTGTGAATTAGTTTAAAATTGTGATGACATGCCTCAGTCAAACAGGTGCCAAAAATTGGACCTTGGGTGCTGGCAGTGCCAGAACACTGTAACCCCTTGCAGTTACTCTTGTTGGGTGCAGGAACAGGCCCTACTGTTGTAACTTAGTTTAAAAATTGTGATGACATGCCCCAGTCAAACAGGTGCTGAAAAATTGGGCCTTGGGTGTTGGCGGTGCCAGAACACTGCACCCCTTGCAGTTACTCTAGTTTAGCGCAGTAAAATCACCCCAGCTTTTTGGAGGCGTGGTGGCAGAGCTAACTCCAACACTGAACCCGGTCTTGCATCCTTCCCAGCTGCCAGTAGAGTTACCCAGTGTGCTGTGAAGGAAAGGTAACGTCCCTGACCGTGCCTGCTGCGCCATGAGTCAGCAGTAATATGAACCCTGCTGCTAACCGCCCTGTCCAACAAGGCCAAAACATTGCCTTCCACATGACGGTAGAGAGCTGGAATGGCCTGATGTGAAAAGACATTTTTTTTGGGAACCTGCCACTGTGAGACAGCACATTCCACAAATTCACGAAAAGGGGCAGAGTCTACCAGCTGAAAAGGAAGCAGTTGGAGTGCTAGCAATTTGGCCAAGCTAGCATTAAGACGCTGAGCATGTGGATGGCTGGGTAGTATTTTTTTATTACAGTTCAACCACTGGGGTAGGGATATTTGCCTGCTGAATTCACCTGGTGGTGTACTGCTAGCAGATTGACTACAAGTATTTGTGGCACGCACTGCTAGACCTTCATTCCTCTCAGTACAGGTTTTGGAGAGGACTGCAGGTATAGTAAGGGTTGATTTGTTTTCTGGTGTGGGTTTTTCAGGTGCTGTTGCCAACGGACTGCATGGCTGGTCGTCATATGTCTTGTCAAGACAGTAGTGCCCAAGCGGCTGGAGTTCTGACCACGCTTGACCATCTTCAGACATAGATTGCAAATGGCAACGGTGCGATCTACTGCACATGTGTTAAAAATGCCCACACCAAAGAACTTTTGAAAGTGAGCAGGAAGCCAGCAGCCCCTGCACCTGTGGAGCTCTGTGGTCTGATGCAATTGGGTGGCTGTCCTTAAGCTGGCCCCTGGGGGACATCCTGCCTCGTTGGAGTTGTACCTCCTCCTCACTTTCCTCCTCTATTCTCTCAGGCACGCAAGTACAGTCTGTGTCCTCATCATCCCCTCCCTCCTCGTCATTGGAGCAAACTTGGCAGTATGCTGCAGCTGGGGGAGCATGACTGCTAGTTTCTTGTGCTTCTGCGGCACCCCCTGTCTCTAGGCTCACGCTACTCCCTTCCTCAACATGGGAACAAACATCAGAGCCTTCAAATTGCTGTGCATCAGGTCGAATAATTCTGGTGACTCCTCGTTGCCTGATGGTGGGGCTACAGAAGGAGTAACTGTTGACAAGGATCCTGTGGAATAGGCCACTTTGCCAGCTGCGTTGGAAGGAAAACTTTTATGAGCCTGGGGGACAGAGGACACCTTAGTTATCCACTCCACCTACGATTCTGCATGTTGTGGCTGAAGAGCACGGCCAATAGCAGAAAAAAAGGGCAAGCGTGACCCATCTGCAGAGGATGCCCCATGTCCACCACCACCACTTTTCACTGAAAACACAGAGGCAGCTTGCCCTCCTTTAGTGTCCTGGGAGCGTCTGCCTCTCCTTTGTGGCCTTCCTGACATGATGGGGATTTTTTTTAACACCGCACTACACTGTATTATATACCGTACACACCCAAATGCACTGGCATATAGTGTACACTCAATACACTGTGTGTGTGTATATATATTAGACTGTATATATTTTAATACACCATGTCAAGCGTACTATATACTGTACGTACACCCCCGAACACACTGATATATAGTGTACACTCAATACGCTATGTGTGTATATATACTAGACTGTATATATTTTAAGACACCACGTCAACTGTACTCTATACCGTATATAACGTACGTACATCCCCCAATGCACTGATATACGTATAGTGTACACTCAATATGCTGTGTGTATGTATATATATTAGACTGTGTATATTTTAATACACCATGTCAAGTGTACTATACACTGTTTGTACACCCCCAAATGCACTATAATGTACTGATATATAGTGTGCACTGTGTATATATATAAAATATTTTTTCACTGCCGGAACGGACGCTATATACTATACACTGAATTAGATTTATATAGTATACACTAAAGGCATTGCATTATATATACAGTATACACTGTGTGCAGAATTATTAGGCAAATGAGTATTTTGACCACATCATCCTCTTTATGCATGTTGTCTTACTCCAAGCTGTATAGGCTCGAAAGCCTACACCAGTTTTATGAGTAAACGGATTATTAAGACGTGTGTCACATATGACATATATATTACGTTACGGAAATCACATATGATATATTTAGATTAAGTCACATATCATATATCGCAGGCAAGGCCGTCACTTTTTTATAAAATATATATATGTGTCACGTGTGATATATAGTCATGTAATATCACGTAAACCCCCACATGTTTGTCACATATCATGTGAACTGTACCACATAATTTTATATGTGTCAGATTATATATATGTATGTGTGTCGTATAACTCACATGTGATATGCATATAGTCACGTAACC
>BLSH010029775.1:124026-134582 GCA_018402905.1 Glandirana rugosa
TCCCAAACTTCTCCCTATCTCCTACAATATTATGCATTTCACTCAAATATGCTTCCTTATCAAGAATAACTATGCCCATCCCTTATCCGCAGGTCTTATAATCAAGTCCTTTCTTTCGCAAAGGTCCTGCAGTCCCCTTTCCAGTTGACTCTGCATTTTACATTTTTTGGTTTTCAACTTGTCCAAATCTCTTAAAACTACCTCTTTAAATACCCATAGGGAGGGAGCTAAACCCCCCGGAGGGTTAAACAGCGAGGCATTAGACAGGTTGGAGGATTTAACCTCCGTGGGTCTGGTTATCTGATTCACTACTGGGTTAGACGGGAAGTATCTTTTAATACTCATTTTACGAATGAACTTATGTATGTCCATAAATGTTTGAAATTTGTTCAAACCTTTCGAGGGAGCAAACTTCAAACCCTTATCCAAAAGCCTTTTCTCATTTTCCGTTAGTGTTTGTGAACTTAAGTTGTACAGTTCACTGCCTATTGTTCCCTTTTCCTTTTTCTCCTGTAGTCTCCTTCCTCCTCTAGTGCCCCTCCTAGTCCTCCTTCTCGGTATCCCTGCTGTTGCCTGGGAAAACCCCCATAGTAGTCATTTTGGAAGTCGTGGTGACTGCCATAGTTTCCTTTCTAGGGTTGCTTGGTGAATAATAGCCACTATGGGGTCCACCAGGAAAATTTCCTCTACGTCTCATATTATTTGTTCCTCCTGGTCCGTAGCCCCGGCCTTGGGGACTCTGGTTCCTGATGGGACCCCCCCTCTCTCTCCATGGGCCTTGTTGGGTATAGGGGTTAGTACCGTTTCTCCTATTGGAGGGGTATCCTCCTCTCTCCCTCACTGTGGATTCACTCACATTGTCCCTACGGGGAAAACATGTTAAACGTGTTACCCCTGGGGTCCCTGGGAAACCTTGAGCCTACCCAAGGGGGCCAAACCGATTGTGAGTGGAGATATCATACTGCCACCTTCCCTCTATGTTCTGTTCTAGAGGGGGCCTTTCTCTCCTTTTGGGAGAAGGTAATGGCCCACTTCTCAATGTTCTAGAGGGGGGTCTTCCCCTGATTTCAGAGGGGAAGGTCCACCCTGCTCCCTCTGATAACTAGCATTGTGAGTGCGCGTGCACCGCCGGAGGCGCGCAAACACGCTCACTGTGTTCGGGGGGGCCAGGGAGTGGGTAGGGCGGACTCGATCAGCGCCGGCTACCCGCGATGTCCCCTCCCCCACCCGCAGTGAAAGTAAACACGGATCTCCGTTCTCATAGAGGGGGAAGGGCTGTGATCGCAGGCTTCCTGTATATGGAAGCCGTGATCACTCCCCTCCCCCTGCCAGCCCAGCCCCCATACAGTTAGAACACACTGAGGGAACACAGTTAACCCTTAGAGCGCCCCCTGCAGGTTAACCCCTTCACTGCCAATGGCATTTACACAGTAAACGGGCATTTTCATAGCACTGATCGCTGTATAAATGCCAATGGTCCCAAAAAAGTGTCAAAATGGTCCGACATGTCCGCCGCAATATCGCAGTACCGCTAAAAATCGCAGATCGCCACCATTACTAGTAAAAAATAAAACAAAAATAAAAACCCCATAAATGAATTCTCTGCATCCGTAAACGAGGAAACTATTGCGCAAACCAATCAATAAACGCCGATTGCGATTTTTTTAACCAAAAATATGAGGAAGAATATAAATCGGCCAAAACCAATGAAAAAAACGTTTTTTATATATATATATTTTTTTTTGGATTTGTATTTTAGCAAAAAGAAAAACTGCTTTTTTTTTTTTTTTTGCAAAATTGTCGCTCTTTTTTTATTTATAGCGGTGATCAGAAATGACGCAGAGGGGATCAAATACCACCAAAAGAAAGCTCTATTTGTGGGGAAAAAAGGGCGCATATTTAGTTTGGGTACAACGTCGCACCACCGCGCAATTGTCAGTTAAAACAACGCAGTGCCGAATCGCAAAAAGTGCTCTGGTCCTAAAGTGTGAAATCCTTCCGGGGCTGAAGTGGTTAAATGAGGATATAGAAGGACACTGACCAATGTGCATTGTGCAAATATTGTTTATTGACCCTCCAAGGTCCTGGAAGGCAAGGTAAGTACCATACATCATAGACATAATAATTCCATCACAACATAAATTAAATTAATATATAGCAAAGATATATGCATTTAGAACTGCAGAACACTCTGCCTGGTAATTGGAGTGAAGCATTTTTTGGTTGTGCAAGTATCACTGTTTATGGACCCTACCAGGTCCTGGAAGGCAAGGTAAGTACCATACACCATAAACATAATGATTCCATCACAACATTAAATATATAGAAAACATATATGCGTGTATGCATTTAAAACTGCAGAAACACTCTGCCTGGTAATTGGAGTGGAGCATCTGCCATGGCGTGAAGTAAAACTCTTGGGAATGGATAAAAAAACATATGGTAGTACAGCAAATAGCTTCAGTAGAGAGATGGCATCATCGCAAAAACTGACGCGTTTTGTGGGATAGTACCCACTCATCAGGGGTGCAAGCATATCCTTAAAACACGCCATGTGTGGTGTAGCAATACGGGCCAGCTCGCCCGGATGTCTGTCACGGGAGCTGAGGACATGGTGACATGAGGTGGGGGGTAGGACCACCGCGCAGACCACCCAAACAGCAGACATCACAGATATGAAGTCAAGGAATAAATCTGCAACCAGCCGTGTCCATGTGTAGTGCTATCACCACGCAGGTGCTCTTCTCTTGCATGTCGAAGGTGAAGAGCGTACTAACGACATGAACATTTTTGTGCGACAAAATTCAACGTCAGAAGTGATGAAATGCGTTGAATACCTTTGTATGTATTTTTTTTTTCCGTTTCTGAGCATCCGTAATCTGATACGAAAATCGGATGTTGTGTTGTCATCCAACAACATTTTTTTAGACTGCACATCCAGAGTTACATAGTTAGTCAGGTTGAAAAAAGGCACAGGTCCATCTAGTTCAACCAAAAAAATATATATATATATATTTATATAACCATACAATCCCATATACAATCCTTCACCCACAGTTGATCCAGAGGAAAGCAAAAAACCCCAGCAAAGCCAATGATCCAATTTGCTATAGCGGGGGGGGGGGGGGATCCTTCCTGATTCCCCGAGAGGCAATCGGATTCACCCTGGATCAACTTTACCTAAAAATGTCAGTACCCAGTTATATTATTTACATTAAGGAAAGAATCCAGGCCTTTTTTAAAGAAATCAACCATGCTGGCCAAAATCACCTCTGGAGGGAGTCTATTCCACATTTTCACAGCTCTTACTGTGAAGAAACCTTTCCGTATTTGTAGATGAAATCTTTTTTCCTCTAGACGTGAAGAGCCCCCTTGTCCTTTGTGATGACCTTAAAGTAAATAACTCAACACCAAGTTCACTATATGGACCACTTATGTATTTGTACATGGTGATCATATCCCCCCTTAATCTCCTCTTTAAATTCAGTTCCTAAAATCCGAGAATAAGAATAAAAATCCGAAAATTTGAAATAATATCTAACCAACTAATAATAGCTAACCATTAAATTATAGGTATTGGAATTTCCTTTCAAATTTGGCTGTTAGTGAACGTAACGAATACAAATTTATCCAAAGTTACAAATTCTCTGAAATAACAAAAGCCGCATGTAAGCAAATGGAATGGAAGGAATTAATAATAAATAATAATACAAAGTTATTATTATTATTGTTATTTATTATTATTAATTTGTTACGTTCCACTTTTTTAGATACGGCATTCGTTATTTCGGATAATTCTTAACTTTGGATAAATTCGTATTCGTTACGTTCACTAACAGCCAAATTTGAAAGGAAATTCCAATATCTATAATTTAATAATTGGTAATAGTTAAGTTATTATTAGTTTGTTTTTTGGGTTTTCAAATTTTTGGATTTTCGTTCTTATGAATTTTTGGCTCTTATTTTCGAATTTACTCATTTTCGAATTCACGAATATTTGGAAAAATGTGTTAAACGGGTTTTTGTTAATTCAGATATTTCCAAATTAACGAATTTGTCGAAATTCGCTACAAAACGAATTCGGACCGAAACGAAATGCACATGTCTACAACCAACCCAAGTGCAATACAGTTGTTTAGTTAAACAATGTTAGGCACGAGGGACCTCCAGCACCTATGGTTTGGCCATACCGGGTCCTCAAAGTGACCGGCAATTGTCGGGTGAATTTCAGACTTAACATTGGAGTCTATGGGAGGGGGCACCGTTCTCCCGAAACATAGGTGATAAAAATACCAAAACTTAGGTCACATGGAGAGGGCCCCCTGGACCACAACTGGTCCAGATTTGGGGCCTTCATCACCCATGGTTCGGCCGTACTGGGTCGTCAAAAGGACCAGTCATTGACCGGCAATTGTCTGGTGAATTTCAGACTTAACATTGGAGTCTATGGGAGGGGGGCACCCAGTTTGTGGACACCGTTCTCTTCCAAAACATAGGCGATAAAAATACCAAACTTAAGTCATATGGCGAGGGCTCCCTGGACCTCAACTGGTCCAAATTTGGGACCACCAGCACCTATGGTTCGGCCGTACCAGGTCTTCAAAATGACCAGTCATTGACCGGCAATTGTCTGGTGAATTTCGGACTTAGCATTGGAGTCTATGGGAGGGGGTCACCCAGTTTGGGGACACCGTTATTCCGAACCATAGGCGATAAAAATACCAAACTTGGGTCACATGGAGAGGGCCCCCTGGGCCACAACTGGTCCAAGTTTGGGACCTCCAGCACCTATGGTTCAGTGAGAGGTCTTATTGCAAGCATCGGGTGAGGCTGTGCTGCCTGTGCACTGTTTTTTTAACCCCTTGGATCCCACATTAGCATGCCTTGCACACTTCACTTCACTTGAATGAGTCATGCTTGCCAGGCTACACCTGGTAAGTGTGACAGGGTGTATAATTCCTATTGTGACATGTGTACACCCCTGGCCAGTGGGTGGATGTGGTGGGATGGCCAGTGGGCGGGCCCTGGGGAATGTTGGTGGTCAGACAGGGGGGGGCCCAGGTCTAAAGCTGTTTAATGGGTGTAAAATTTCTGATGGCTCCCCTGTGTTCATTTACTTACATTTGTTTCATTCGTTTAATTTGTTTTCGGAATTTGTTTCATTTATTCGTTTTGGAATCAATTAGAAAAGTTTTCAAATTCAAAAAGTTTTTGAATTCGAATCATTTTAAAATTCAAATCGTTTTCCAATTTCCAGGGAGAATGGGGTGGAGTGGAAAGTGGAGGAATAGAATGGAAAAAGATAGAATACAATAGAGGGGAATATAAGAGAAAATGAAAGAATAGAATGTGGCGGAGGGGAACAGAGCTGTTGTATTCTATTCTTTTGTTTTCTGTTATATTCTTTTCTAGTTATTTTTTTTTCTGTTTTCTATTCTATTTTCTTCTCTTCAGAAATTGGAAAACGATTCAAATTCGAGGACTTTTCAAATTCGAATTTGAAAACTATTGACATTTGAAAACTTTTCGAATTCGATAAGTATTCAAAACGATTCGTAAATGATTCGAATTTCGTCCGAATTTTCTTCTTCGTTATTTTTTTTTGGGTTAACAAATGCTTTAAGTATTCCCTGGGGGGGTTCTAACTGTGGGGTAGAGCTGCACGATAAAACGAGAATCACAATTTTTTTTTTTTTGCTAAAGATCACGATTCTCACGGCGTAACATCTGTCACATTATACAACAAAATTGGGCTAATGTTACTGCTTCGTTTTTTGTTTTTTTAATTCCTTTTAGTGTATTTTTCCCCCAAAAAATTGCATTTGCTGTGCAAATACCGTGTGACATAAAATATTGCAACAACCACCATTTTATTCTCTAGGGTCTCTGCTAAAATATATATATATATATAATGTTTCGGGGTCCTAAGTAGCAGAAAATACTATTATTAACTTAGAGCAACAAATGTAAAAAAAAGATTTGGTCTTTAACCGGTTCCGGACCACCTCATGTACATTTACTGCGGCAGAGTGGTCGCATATCATGAATCGCCGTCTATAAATGGCGTCGCGCACAGTGGGCGGGGCACTCTCATGCCCGCCGCACTCTCCAGCAGTATGGCCGCGGGTCAGGCGGACTCGATGTCCGCCGGCTACCCGCGATTGCCTGGCAGAGAGCGGGAACCACTGATGTAAACACGGCGGTTCCCCACTCTGTCAGGCGGCATGTAAGAGATTTACTGATCCCTGTCACTGGGATCAGTTAGATCTCTGGTGCCCCTGACAGCTCAGCCCCCTCACAGTAAGAATACGCCTAGGGAACACAGTTATCCCCTAGATCACCCCCTGCAGGTTAACCCCTTCCCTGCCAATGACATTTATACAGTAATCAGTGGATATTTTAATTTCTGATCGCTGTATAAATGTCATTGGTCCCAAAAAGTGTCAAAAATGTCCGACATGTCCGCCGCAATATCACAGTCCCGATAAAAATTGCAGATTGCCGCCATTACTAGTAAAAAAAAAAAAAAACAGTAAAAACGCCATAAATTAATTCTCATGGTTTGTAAACGCAGCCACTTTTGAGCAAACCAGTCAATAAACGCCGATTGCGATTTTTTTTTTACCACAAGTATGAGGAAGAATATAAATCGGCCAAAACTGAGGAATACATTTTTTTATATATATTTTTTTTGGATTTGTATTTTAGCAAAAAGTCAGAATAAGGAAAATTGTTGCCATACTTACCGTAATTTTCCTTTCCTGGATCCTCCCCATGTCAGCCTACTACGGGTCAGCTCCGCCCCCTCTGACCCCTCCAGGACCACCTCTTTCCTAGCCCATAAAGGGCGGCTGTCTGCCCCATAACACTGTTCAACTGTACCCGCCTCGCGACGGATAATTGGGTGGGGATCCACGGCTGACATGGGGAGGATCCAGGAAAGGAAAATTACGGTAAGTATGGCAACAATTTTCCTTATTCCTGGACCTCCCCATGTCAGCCTACTACGGGATGTACCAAGCTACCTCATCCCAAGGGAGGGCCCCCAAAAGAAATAAATAACCATCACCACAGCCTGCGAATATGCTGCTTCAATAATTTTAATGGGCGACAGCCGCAGAAATAATCTTATAGCCCAGCGCCTCCTCGGCCGGGAAGGCCACGTTTAGCCTGTAATGTTTAATGAACGTGTTCGGCGTACTCCAGCTTGCCGCTCTGCAGACTGCTTCCGCCGAGACCTTGGCATATGCTGCCCACGAGGCTGCCATACCCCTCGTAGAGTGCGCCGTAATCTTTGATGGAGGAGAGAGGCCCAAAGATTTGTATGCGATCTGTATAGTACGCACTATCCAAGAAGAAACCACTCTTGGCGATGCGGCCATTCCCTTCTTGGGCCCCGCCGGGAACACCAGCAACTGATCCTGCCGCCGGAATTCCTCTGTGCGTTTCATATAATCCGAGATGACTGAGACTAAGTCCAACGAATTCCACTCGTCCTCCCCTGACTCTATTGGGAAGGCTGGAAGAATTGTCTCCCAGTTTAAGTGAAACGAAGAGCTGACCTACGGTAGAAAACTGGGCACCGGCTTGAGTATCACCTTGTCTCGCAGGATCATGCAGTAAGGCTCTTTTGAAGAAAAAGCACATAACTCTGAAACTCGTCTCGCTGAAGCAATCGCCAACAAAAAGACGGTTCTCAACGTGAGATGGAACACCGAGCAGGTCGAGGCTGGAGCAAAAGGAGAAGCCAACAATGCTCTTAAGACCACCGTCAAGTCCCACTTTGGAAAAAAAGACTTCCGTGGAGGCCTTATCTTCATGGTTGCTTTGAAAAACCTGGCCACAAGTGGATGTAGAGCCCATCTTCTGTTCAGCATCGCCGACAAGGCTGAGATTTGGACTCTCAGGGTATTGTATGCTAGGCCCTTATCTAGGCCCTCCTGGAGAAAGTCCAAGATGTTTGCAACAGTTGGAGAGTTCAGATTCCAACCCTTCAAAGCAGCGGTGTTACAGAAGGTCTGCCAGATTCTATAATATGCGGAATTCGTAGTCTTCTTTCGCGCTTGCAGCAGAGTATTCACCACCCGCACGTTGAGCCATAAGTTGCCTAAAGATCTCCTCTCAAATTCCACGCCATTAGCTTCAGTCTCCCGGGGTTCGGATGACACACCCCGCACTGGATTAGAAGATCTGGAGCCGTAGGTAACTGGATCGGGTTGCAAACCTTCATTCTCCAGGCCAGGGCAAACCATGGCCTCCTGGGCCAGTACGGAAGGCTTGCTATCGCCGCGACTCTCTCCCGCTGTATCTTCAAGAGTACCTTGAGAATCAAGGGAAGCGGAGGGAACACATACACCAAAGGGAACACCCAGGATCTGGACAGCGCATCTTGGCCGAAGGCCTGAGGATTCCATGTTCGAGAGAAGAAACGAGGAAGCTGACAATTCTTCTCCCTTGCCATTAGATCTATCGATGGAGTACCCCATAACGTGAAGATCCTGGCTAGGTATTTGGGGTTGAGGCCCCACTCGTTGTGATCCAAAAACTGTCGGCTCAACCGGTCTGCCAAGACATTGTCCGTCCCGGGAAGATAAGAGGCTGTGAGAGAAACAAGATTCTTCTCGGCCCATGGAAAGATCTGAGCTGCCACCTGAAGAAGTGCTCGGCTCCGGGTGCCTCCTTGACGTGTCACATAAGCTACCGCCGTCTTGTTGTCGGACAGTATCTTGACTGCTTGACCTCGCAAAACAGGCTGAAAAGCTACCAGCGCGCGCCTGACGGCCTCTAACTCCAGCCAATTTGAAGGTCGTGCCGCCAGAGTCTTCCACCGACCCTGCGCCTAGGCAATGAGCTCCCCATCCGATTGAGCTGGCATCGGTTGTCACCAGCAACGGTTCCAAGGGATTCAGGGGAACTCCCCTCGACAGATTGCGTGCCTTTGTCCACCAAACTAGAGAGCGCCTGATCGGTATTGGAAGGTGAATCTTCTGAATCAGCGAGCAGCGATCCCACTGGAGAAGGAAATTGGCCTGAAACGTCCTTCTGTGCCATCTTGCCCACGGCACCACCGGAATGGTTGCTGACAGCAACCCTAAGAACCGCATGCATTCTCTTGCTTGCATGGATGCTGTTCTTCTCACTGCCCTGGCACGAGACTGAATCTGAATTACTTTCCTGTGTGGTAAATAGACTCGCCCCTGGCGCGTGTTGAATTCCACCCCGAGGTATTCCAACGTTTGAGTCGGGTTCATCCGGCTCTTCTGAACATTTACCAACCAGCCGTAACCAGCGAGTGTTTTGCAGGTGAGCTGAACTTGGCACTGTAGAAGTTCCTTCGAGGCCCCCAACAGGAGTATGTCGTCCAAATAATGGAATATCTGAACTCTCTCGGTTCTGAGAACCGCGATGACTGCAGACAGGAGCTTTGAAAACGTTCTGGGCGCCATACAAAGGCCAAATGGAAGGCATCGGAACTGGAAGTGCGATCCCTCCACCGCAAATCTGAGAAAACGCTGATGAGCTTCGTTTATTGGCACATGGAGGTACGCATCTGCCAAGTCAATGGACGCCATCCAATCTCCTTCCCTCACTACAGAAATGATAGTCTGCAGTGACTCCATCTTGAACGGGGGAATCCTCATCAGTGAGTTCAGCCTCTTGAGATCCAGGACTGGTCTGAAGCCGCCCGATGCTTTTGGCACTAAAAACAGGGGGGAGTATACCCCTAAACCCTGTTCTCGCTCTGGAACCGGAGAAATGGCGTTTGCTGCCAGTAATTCTTCGGTATATGTCCGCAAACACCTCCTCCTCTCCGCATCTGAAGGTAGTAGAGTCTCTACAAAGAAAGCCCGGGGAGGCCTTGCCTTGAAGTCGAGCTAATAGCCCGACCGGACTATATTCAAAATCCAGGCGTCTTGAATTCCCTCCGCCCAAACCCCCGCAAATCGGTTCAATCTTGCCCCGACTTGAGGGGACCGAGCGGAGACACCTTCAGAAGGCTTTAGCAGCGGCCTTCGGAGCGTTGTTGGTCCTGTTCTTTGCCGGCCTACGCACATTTGTTCCAGACCCCTTCCATTGTCTGAAGAACGGCCTGCCTGGTCTGTATGCCGTTGCCTCCCTGTAAGCGTCCCTCGGCTTTCTGTAGGGGCGAAAGGACTGACGCTGCTTCTTCCTTTCTTGGGGAATTAACCCGGACTTTCCACCTGAAACCCTCAGGATTGCCGCTTCTAATGGACTCCCGAAGAGCAGTTTCCCGTCAAACGGAACCGCACACAGACTAAGTTTTGACGAGCTGTCCGCCGCCCAATGTTTCAACCATAAGGCTCTGCGGGCCGAAACGGAGTGAGCCATAACTCTAGCTGCCATTCTTGCCTGGTCCACTGCTGCCTCTGCCACGAACTCCACTGCAGTCTTCAGGAATTGCCACGGAGCACTTTCTCGCTCTTCTCCCGAACATTCCCCCATCAATTCAGCCACCCAGGACTTAAGGGCTGCTGCCACTGAAGTGAGTGCCACCGCTGGTCTACAGGCCGCACCGGCTACAGTGCACAATCTCT
>BLSH010029775.1:137800-168079 GCA_018402905.1 Glandirana rugosa
CCCTGCACTTACCCCATCCAGCAGGCAGGATTCTTGTTGCAGAGATTCGGCATGCGAGAGCGCGCTGGGTCTGCAGAGTTCGGCATGCGAGAGCGGCTGTCCCCCCCTCGTCGTCCCCGGGCGGTCATGGTCTCTGTGGGAGCGGAAGTCACCTCCGCTGCCACAGTGACCCGCCCCCGGCCCCGCATCCAATCATCCTGAGCAGAGGCTCAGGGCAGCAAATCAGCCTATGCATGGCCGCAGGAAGAAGCGCACATGCATAGGCTTGAATGGCCGACCAATAGGCTCACTTACTTGGCTGTCATGTGACAGCCAAGGAGCCGAAAAGAAACAAAAAAAAAGAAAGTCAATGTACCGGCGCCACCTGTAGGTGGGCGGGGTTGACTTTTTTTTTTTTTCTTCGTCTTTTGCCGGCGGGGAGGCGGCGCCCCAGCGCCCCTCCCACACCAGCCGCCGCTGTTCATCTACCAGACCAAGTTCTTCCCTTTGATCTATTCTAAAAGGACAAAATGTTACAATGTATCTTTTGTCTTCTCTATCTCCCAGCGCTGAGGAATGCACATCACTCTCTGGCTTTTCTTCTTTTTTTGACAGCTCTCACACATAGGCAATCCGACTTAAGGGGCGACTCAGCGCGGCCCCCGCACAGATTCTGTAATAGAAGTCAATGCAAGTCGCCTGAAGCCACCCCCAAAGTAGTAGAGGAACCTTTTTCTAAGTCGGAGCGATTTGTGTCGCTCCTATTAGAACGGTTCCATTGCACTGCATGGAGCGCGACTTAAGTCGCCCTGCACTGTTTACATAGAATGGAGGAAATGTTGGGTGTAGATTGTGGGGGAGGGGTTGAATCGAGATCGCGATCTTATAACGATTAATCGTGCAGCTCTACTATGGGGGGAGCGTAGTGACTGGGGGTGGAGAGAGAAAGTTGCTCCCGATCACTGGGAACAGCAAATCTCTCTCCACTTCCCTGTCAAATGGGGACCCCGTTCTGGCTCTGTGAGGAGCGATCGCAGGTAGCCGGCGAAGGTCGCGCTCGCTGGCCACGCACAGCGCCCCCTACAGTCTCTTAATCACTTCATGCGAATCGCTGTTTATAAACGGCGGTCTGGAGAAGTGGAAGTATCGGGGTATAGTCTGCAGCTACAGGCTATACCCCGGTATCGTTTTTTAGAGCAGGTGGCCGGCTATCCGGTGATAGTGGCTGATTCAGCTCGCCAGCCACTCAGTTGTTATCCCAGGCAGTGGGAGGGGACACCCCCCACTCCCATCACCGTCCGCCGCTCTTCTCCGGCCTCCCGTCCCACCTGGAGACCGGAGCTCCGATCCGGCACGTCCGCTGTGTGGAGTCCCCGTGGAAGCCAGAATTGGCTCAGATCGGGTCTCCTTCATGAAATTCCGGAAGCGCCATCACTTCCGGTTTACTCGGGGCCTATGGCGCCAATTTTGGCAATCTGAATACTGTGAAGTGTAAAGGAGGGATGGCGGGACCCCCCCATCCCTCCATAAAGAGTACCTGTAACCATATAGTACTATCACAAGGGATGTTTACATTCCTTGTGATAGCAATAAAAGTGATCAGATTTTTTTTTTAAAGGAACAGTGTTAAAAAAAAAGTAAAGCGCCATTGTCCCCGCGAGCTCGCACAGAAAACAAAAGACATGCGTAAGTAGCGCCCGCTGTGTTCAAACCACACATGTGAGGTATTACCGCGATCATTAGAGCGAGAGCAATAATTCTAGCACTAGACCTCCTCTGTAACTCTAAACTGGTAACCTGTAAACATTTTTAAACGTCGCTGATGGAGATTTTTAAGTGCCAAAGTTTGTCGCCATTCCACGAGCGGGCGCAAGTTTAAAACATGACATGTTGGGCATCAATTTACTCAGTGCAACATTATCTTTCACAATATAGAAACAAATTGGGCTAAATTAAAAAAAATGGCACTTATAAGACCGCTGCGCAAATACAGTACGACAAAAATATTGCAACACTACCATTTTATTCTCTAGGGCGTTAGAAAAAAAATTATATAATGTTTAGGGGTTCTAAGTAATTTTTTAGCAAAAAATACTGATTTTTACTTGTACAACAACAAATGTCAGAAATGGCTCAAGGACTGATGTGGTTAACCGGTTCCCGACCGTGCGCTGCCTATTTACGGCGACAGCGTGGCTCTATTCTGCTAATTGCGGTAAGTAGGCAGCGATTCATGGACGCGCAGCTAGGGGGCGAGAGCACGCACTCTGGAGGAGTGTGCCCGATGTCCGCAATGACCTGCCAGAGTGATAGAACGCGGAACCGCCGATGTCAACACGGCGGTTCCCCGCTCTGTCAGTGGGGACATAAGAGATCTACTGATCCCTGTCACTGGGATCAGTTAGATCTCTGGTGACCCTGGCAGCTCAGCCCCCCTCACAGTTACAACACGCCTAGGGAACACAGTTAACCCCTAGATCTCCCCCTGCAGGTTAACCCCTTAACTGCCAATGATATTTATACAGTAATCAGAGGATATTTCAATTTCTGATCGCTATATAAATGTCATTGGTCCCATAAAAGTGTCAAAATGGTCCGAAATGTCCGCCCCAATATCGCAGTACCACTAAAAATCATGGATCGCCGCCATTACTAAAAAAAAAAATATATAAACGCAGCAACTTTTGTGCAAACCAATGAATAAACGCCGATTGATATTTTTTTATCAAAAATATGAGGAAGAATATAAATCAGCCAAAACTGATGAATAAATTCGTTTTTTTATATTTTTTTTGCATTTGTATTTTAGCAAAAAGTAAGAAATATTGTTTTTTTTTTTACAAAATTGTCGCTCTTTTTTTGTTTATAGCGGGGATCAGAAATGACGCAGAGGGGGTCAAATACCACCAAAAGAAATCTCTATTTGTGGGGAAAGAAGGACGCAAATTCCATTTGGGTACAACGCTGCACGACCGCGCAATTGTCAGTTAAAGCAACGCAGCGCCGAATTGCAAAAAGTGCTCTGCTCCTACAGTGGGAAATCCTTCCAGGGCTGAAGTGGTTAAGCAACACTACACACACAAAAGCTATGCAAATCCTTTTCTCCATGTGATACTGCAGTCCCTGATTCTACAAGGGATACGCAACAAACAAGACTACCCTCACACTATTACTCAATCACTACAAGCACAATAAATTTGTCAAAAATGGCTCCGGGGCTGAAGTGGCTAAAGCACCGCCGTACAGCTACAGCGATTCGCGCAGGAGAGCCGACCTGCCACCCTCAGCGACGGCGGCTGGTTGGTCCAGAGAGGGAAATCACAGTTTATTGGCTGCCCAATACCCTAGAGGTTTGTCTGAACGAGGCACAGTGACCTCTCCAAGATATGCTTCTAGTTGTATGGTAGCAGCTGTGGGAGCACTGTTCTCAAATGTAGATGAATACGCAATTTCTTGGAACTGGCACTGGTACCAGGCTGTTGGTCAGAATTGGTGTGAGGCCTTTTGGCAGATGTTGGCAGATGGTAGCAATTGTGGGAGCACTGTTCTCAAATGCAGATGAATAAGCAATTTCTTGGAACTGGCACTGGTACCAGGCCCTTGGTCAGCAGTGGTGTGAGGCCCTTTGGCAGATGGTAGCAATTGTAGGAGCACTGTTCTCAAATGTAGATGAACAAACATTTTCTTGGAACTGGCACTGGTACCAGGCTGTTGGTCAGCATTGGTGTGAGGCCTTTTGCCAAATGTTGGCAGATGGTAGCAATTGTGGGAGCACTGTTCTCAAATGCAGATGAACAAGCAATTTCTTGGAACTGGCACTGGTACCAGGCTGTTGGTCAGCAGTGGTGTTAGGCCTTTTGGCGGATGTTGGCAGTGGTGTTAGGCCTTTTGGCGGATGTTGGCAGATGGTAGCAGTTGTGGGAGCACTGTTCTCAAATGTAGATGAAAAAGCAATTTCTTGGAACTGGCACTGGTACCAGGCTGTTGGTCAGCATTGGTCTGAGGCCTTTTGGCAGATGTTGGCAGATGGTAGCAATTGTGGGAGCACTGTTCTCAAATGCAGATGAACAAGCAATTTCTTGGAACTGGCACTGGTACCAGGCTGTTGGTCAGCAGTGGTGTGAGGCCTTTTGGCAGATGTTGGTTTCTCGGCTGTAGTTGGCTGTACAGATATTTTTTGCATTCGCAACAGGAACATTTCTTTGGCCTGCCTGCCAGCATCTGCATTTGAGTAGAACCAATCTTTATACCTAGAAGAAGAAAACAAGAAAGTCAATCATGCAGGCAAAGCAACCATGGAAGCTTGCTGTGGGGGCACTGCTAGAGGGAAAGGAGCCAGGAATGCCGACGGGGACCTAGCAAAAAGAGTTGGATCGGGGCTGTTCTGTGTAAAAACAATTACACAGAGGCAGAGCAGGTAAGTATACATGTGTTTGTCATTTGTGAATCACTTTCATTTAAAAAAAGAAAACAAATCAACATAAAAAAAACAAAAAAAACAAAGCAGCAATAATTATTTACCTTGGATCGAGTAAAGTAGCGATGCAGTACAGTGGGTTTTGCTCCATGTCAGGGAAGCGTTTCTGCGGCGCACCAAGCAATGTGTTCTTCATCGTTTTAACACTGTGGTCCTCATCTATTTCTTTGGATAACAATCTCTGTAGCACTGTGATTGCAGGAATTACATCTGAGGCAAAATAATCTGAACAACTCACGTGGCAAGTCAATTCTTCATAGGAAACCAAGATGTTGGTCATCTTTTCCATGAGATTCCACTGATTTGCGATGATAGTTGTAGGCAGCTCATGTTCTAACACATTATTATTATTATTATAATAAAGGATTTATATAGCACCAACGGTTTGTGCAGCGCTTTACAATGTAAAAGGGAGAGAATACAGTTACAATACAATAAAATACAAGAGGATTAAGATGGCCCTGCTCAGAAGAGCTTACAATCGAATAGGGTGGGGCAGGTAGTTGAAAAGGTTGTAACTGTGGGGAATAAGTTGATGGAAGTGGTAGAAGATTAGTTTGAGGCGTGATAGGCTTCAATGAAGAGATGTGTTTTCAGGGATTGCCTGAAAGTAGCAAGAGTAGGAGATAGATGGACAGGTTGAGGTAGATAGCTCCAGAGGATGGAAGAGGCTCTGGAGAAATCCTGCAGACGAGCATGAGAGGAGGAGACGAGGGAGCTTGAGAGTAGGAGGTCTTGGAAGGAGCGGAGAGGATGGTTTGGGTGATATTTGGAGAGAAGATTGGTGATGTAGCTCGGGGCAGAGTTGTGAATGGCTTTGTATGTTGTGGTTAGTGTCTTGAATTTAATTCACTGGGCGATTGGGAGCCAATGTAGGGATTGTAGGAGAGGGGTGGCAGACAGTGAGCGGTTGGTAAAGTGGATAAGTCTGGCAGCAGCATTCATGATAGTCTGAAGAGGGGATAGCCTATGGAGAGGGAGGCCAATGAGAAGAGAGTTGCAAGGTGAGAGATAACAAGGGAGTGAATGAGGAGCTTGGTGGTTTCATTTGTTAGAAAGGGGCATATTTTAGAGGCGTTACGGAGGTAAGGTCTACAAACTTTTGACAACAATTGGATTGGAGGTTGAAAGGACAGGTCAGAGTCTAGGATTACACCTAGTACCCTGGCATGATGGGAGGGGACACATACTCCAATGGCCCGCTTCTGCTCAATCGGAGACTGCAGCATGTAAAATGTACTGTTCCAGCGAGTCTGAACATCTTGTTGAAGTCTTTTAATGGGTTGACCAAGTTGGAGCTGAATATCTTGCAGCTGAGAATATGCCAGGTTTGAATATTTAAAGTGGCCAACTATTTTGCGCCCAACTCCCAAAGCATCCCTAATGCTGCGTTGTGATAAAAGACCCTCTGAGACAGCCAGCTGCAGTGTATGTGTCACACATGAAAGATTCTGAAGACCAGCATCTTCCACACCTTTTATCATATTTCTGGCATTATCCCGGACTACCACACGGACAGAACTTTTGGGAATGTCCCAAGTGTCAAGCATTTCTTCAAGTATGCTCGTTATAGCTTGGCCTGTGTGAGAGTCTTGGAATTTCTTTGCATGCAGCATGACTTGCTGAAGAGAAAAATTGCCATCAATCCATTGAGCAGTTAAGCTAATTACAGACACAGGACTTCCACTACTGCTCCAAATGTCCGTGGTGAAACTGATAGCCTTTATGTCCTCCTGCAGCATGTTGGTAATGTGTTTTTTCACTGTGTTGCATAATTGAGGCAAGATGACATCATGACGTAACAGCGACTGGGAATTTTGTACTTAGGCTCCAAAACATTCAGAAGGTCGGCTACAACCCACATTGTCAACTATTGATAGTGGCTGATCTTCAAGAACGATAAATTGGGTAACTGCCTCATATATTTTTATAGCCCTTGGGTTATCCATGGAATATTTTTCACATCTTGCAAGTGTAGCAGGGAGCTATATACATACATATGTATACCTGCATTTCAGAGACAGTGTGCAGTGTTGTTATGTGGAGCTGACTCCCTTTAGTGGCAGTAAAAGACCATGTCGTCACATCCTGCTAGCGATTTATTCCAGCAAGTGAAATGCACTCCGGGGCTGTAGTTTGCTTGTGAGGATTGGCCCTCTGGCTGCACTGCAGTAGAACTACATTTCCCATCTTATTATACAGTAGAGAAGTATTCCTGGAAAGAGAAGGTGCCTTGTGGGAGAGTCTATTTAAGCAGAGGCTGGAGGCCTAGCACGCTCTCTCTGGACGGCCGTGATCTTTCAAGCAGACCCCTGTGTGGTGGGGGGCCTGGGTCGCAGCCTACTCGCACAGACTGAGCGGTTCAGCAACCTTGCAGTGCTCCAGTGAGCAACCTGAGGGACCTGCCCGGCACTGAGCAGAGCCTGTTCCTGTTTCCTGCATCCCGCTGGGGCGATCGATCTGGAAGAACTGCGGAGAGAGGCGGTTGAAGTCGATCCTAGGAGCCATAGGGCTGGAGTGAACATCTTCATCATCTCCATCCTTGTGGGCTGGAGTGTACATCTTCATCATCTCCATCTTTGTCATCATCATCATCCACAGCAGTGGATTCATCATCTACATCCATTTTTCCTGTGGGGTGAGTGGGCGGAAGCCCATTATTGCAGACGCTGTGTACACATAACCTGCTTCAACATATTCACTGTAGTCAAGGCTTAGACCTTAACACACAGAAGGAAAGTTGGAATACAAGCATTTATACCCCTCTTACTGGATTGCTGTTATCTGTAGTCCCAACATAAAAGTCAGTGATCACTGTGAAGTCTCTTTTGTATTGCTACAGTAAGAGTGTTTAATACCAATACAGTGCACTTCCTGGAAACCTGTTCTGTTGCATCTGCATGGCGGTCTCATCCCGGAATGCGATGTTGTCACGCTGGCTCTTACCAACGCGTTTCGTCATCATTGACGGCGTCAGGGGCGTGACCAGCGTCTGACGTAGCGTTGTATATATAGTAACCAGGGCGGGCAATGATTGGACAAGTGGGGGTCATGTGAGCGCATGACCCCCACTTGTCCAATGGGGAAAATAATCACACTCCTCTGAGAATGTTCACAGCTTCCGCGCGTGGCATGCACTGGAAGCGGACCCGGGACAAGCATTGTGGTTCGTTCTCCACCAGTTACATTATTGATATACCTGTTTATCTACAGTCAACTGATTTATACCGGTTTATCTACAGTACATTGGTCTATACATGGTTATATATTATTTACCAGTCACACTTGTTTGTTCACCATTGCAGCTGTCAAGGGAATGCATAGTAGAGAGTGGTTTGACATTCAGTAGTCATTCCCCTGCTCTGCCGTGCCCCACTCTCATGCACAGTACCTAAATCTGTGTAAGCATTTCTTTATTGAACCTTTAAAGTTATGAGAAATATATCTAGTTGTTCACTGGTGTTTTTCTTCATTACACTTTTGAAATGATCCTATGTATTTTGTCAAGTCAGAGTTTTCCTTAACCCCTCTCCGCCTGGTCATCATTTTCCTATAGGTTGCTATGTGCTAGTCTCATGTCGAAAGTGAAGAGTGTACTAACAATGCGAAAATTTTCATATGACCTAATTCAACGTCAGAAGTGGCGTAATGTTTTGAATAGCTTTGTATGTATTTTTTTTGCTTCTGAGCATGCATAGTTGTGATTGTACAATTTTTTTCGTACGAAAACCATACTACTGATACGACAATCGGACGTTGAGTTGCCGTACGAAAACAAAAAATTCTAGTCTGCACAATCGGCTTTTGTCTTACGAAAAATAAAAATCATCTGTCGAAAGGAGCATACTAACTGTAAGAATTTCAAATGATCGGCCGTCGAACTAAAATTCCAGTCCGAAATTCGCATTGTGTGTACGGGGGTTGAAGTCTCTCATCTTAGGGAGGAAAAAAAGAGCAAAATGGGAAAAAAAATTGAGCCTTTAAAAAAATATAAATGCCATGGTTTCACCAATTCACACGTGACACTTCTAAACTCAATAAGGCTTGATTCACGCTAATGCGTTTTTGATGCATTTTGCAGAAATGCAGGGAATTTTTTTAACATGGGTTCCTATGGAACACGTTCACATCAATGCATTGTTGTGCCTATGCATTTTAGCAGTGGCGGCTGGTAAAATTTTAGGATGGGGGGGACGCCGGACCCCACCCTTCCTTTTTGACCCCTCCCACTTCTCATAAGCCCTACCCCTTATGGTTTCCCCCCCCCTTGTGTCAGGAGTATACAGCCCAGCATCACCAGATAGGGTATACAGCATCACCAGATAGTGGTATACAGCATCACCCGATAGGAGTTATACAGAGCCTCAGATAGCAGTATACAGAGTCACCATATAGCAGCATACAGAGTCACCATATAGCAGTATACATAGCACCAGATAGGGGTATACAGAATCACCATATAGCAGTGTACAGAGCCCCCAGATAGCAGTATACAGAGCCCCAGATAGCAGTATACAGTCACCATATAGCAGTATACAGAGTCCCAGATAGGGTATACAGTCACCAGATAGGGTATACAGAGCCCCAGATATGGTATACAGAGCCCCAGATAGGGTATACACGGTCCCAGATAGGGTATACAGGGCCCCAGATAGGGTATACAGTCACCAGATAGGGGTATACAGGGTCCCAGATAGGGTATACAGGGTCCCAGATAGAGTATACAGTCACCAGATAGGGTATACATGGTCCCAGATAGGGTATACAGTCAACGGTTAGGGTATACAGAGCCCCAGATAGGGTATACAGGGTCCCAGATAGGGTATACAGGGTCCCAGATGGGGAATACAGTCACCAGATAGGGGTATACAGGGTCCCAGAAAGGATATACAGGGTCCCAGATAGGCTATACAGGGTCCCAGATAGGGTATACAGGGTCCCCGATAGGGTATACAGTCACCAGATAGGGGTATACATGGTCTCAGATAGGGTATACAGGGTCCCAGATAGGGTATACAGAGCCCCAGATAGGGTATACAGGGTCCCAGATAGGGGTATACAGGGTCTAAGATAGGGGTATACAGGGTCTCAGATAGGGTATACAGGGTCCCAGATAGGGCATACAAGGTCCCAGATAGGGTACACAGAGCCCCAGATAGGGTATACAGGGTCCCAGATACGGCATACAGGTCCCAGATAGGGTATACAGAGCCCCAGATAGGGTATACAGGGTCCCAGATAGGGTATACAGAGCCCCAGATAGGGTATACAGGGTCCCAGATTGGGTATACAATGTCCCAGATAGGGTATACAGTCAGTAGATAGGGGTTTGTGGTGGCCACCCGAAGTCGGGACAAGTCCCGCACTTACCCCATCTAATAGGCAGGCAGTAGAGTTGAGCGAACTTCTAGAAGTCGGGATTCTGCTGGTTCGGCCGAACTTCGGTACAAAGTCCGGGTTCGGGTCCGGACAGAACCCGAACTTTGTCCCGGACCCCGAACCCCATTGAAATCAATGGGGACCCGAACTTTTAGGCACAAAAATGGCTGTAAAATAGTCCTGGAAAGTCCTAGAGGTCTGCAAAAGGAAGGAAATGGGGGTAAGGGTGGGACAAGCGACCTACAAAGAAATGGGGACAGGGAAATAACTTTAAATATTTTTTAAAAAAATAAAAACATCAAAAAAGCAAAAATGGAGGTGGATGTGGACCATCTTCAAACTGGGTCTGAAAAGTATTAATTAACGGTAGAAGCCATATAACTGTTCTAAAATCATCTTCAAACTGTGTCAAAAAAGTATAAATAAGCCGGGAGAACCCATATCACTGTTCTGCAAACATCTGGAAGCTGTGTGTGTCACTTTAAATAAAACCGGGAGAAACCATAATACTGTTCTGCAAACATCTGTAAAGTCTGTGTGTCACTTTAAATATAACCAGGACTAACTGAACTACTGTTCTGCAAACATCTGTAAAGTCTGTGTGTCACTTTAAATATATGTTTGCAGAACAGTAGTTCAGTTAGTCCCGGTTATATTTAAAGTGACACACAGACTTTACAGATGTTTGCAGAACAGTAGTTCAATTAGTCCCGGTTTTATTTAAAGTGACACACACATTTTCCAGATGTTTGCAGAACAGTGATATGGGTTCTCCCGGCTTATTTATACTTTTTTGACACAGTTTGAAGATGATTTTAGAACAGTTATATGGCTTCTACCGTTAATTAATACTTTTCAGACCCAGTTTGAAGATGATCCACATTCACCTCCATTTTTGCTTTTTTTATGTTTTTAGTTTTAAAAAAATATTTAAAGTTATTTCCCTGTCCCCATTTCTTTGTAGGGCACTTGTCCCACCTTTACCCCCATTTTCCTTCCTTTTGCAGACCTCTAGGACCTTCCTGGACTTTTTTACAGCAATTTTCAGAACTTTCATTAAAATTACCAGAACCCCGGACCCGAACCCGGACTTTTTTTCAAAAGTCCGGGTTCGGGTCCAGGTCCCGGACACCCCAAAGTTCGGTACATACCCGAACTTTACAGTCCGGGTTTGCTCAACTCTAGCAGGCAGGAGTGTGCAGAGATCAGCATGCGGCCAGCGGCTGTTGTATACAGAGGCAGCGTTTGCGGTGAGCGTGCTGAAGCCTGGAGACTGGAGGTCCGGCTTCTCTCTCCAGTCTCCATGGCCGGAAGTGATGCAGAGGCTCCTCCGAGATCAATCACCGCCGTCTATTGGACAGCGGTGATTGATTGACACTACCAGGAGCCAATAGGCGGCTTGAGGCGCAGAGAAAAGCGCCTCAAAGCAGGATTAACCCTGCCATTGAAGCGTGATGCCTGCAATGACGTCACGCTTCCCATAGAGTTATTTTTTTGTTTAAAAGGGACTTTTTTTGGGGGGGCGGCATCCTGCATTTTAGGGAAGGGTCTGGGACTTTTTTTCCCGTAAAATGCAGCGTTCTGCATGTAATAGACTTCAATGGGCATGCAAGAAAAACGCAAGTGCTGCGTTTTTGATGCGTTTTTGACGCGGTTTTGCAGGGAATTGCGTTTTTAAATTTGTCTAGCAACAAAATTTCCCTACAAAAAAAATGCAAATCGCAGTAAAAAATGCAGGAAGCACATCAAAAATCACTGTAGGAACACTCAAAAGCAACATGCATAGATGTGAATCGAGCCTTAGTCCCCTTTCACACAGTGCAGATCCACTTAGCTGAGTCTGCCAGCCCAGCAGGAGATCACTCCGTTGATCTCCACTGAGCTGGCGGATGACAGCTCTGTTTCTGCCCACTGTGCAGGGATGGACCTGTCAGATCCTGTTGTTCTCTATGGGCAGATCAGATGAAAACGTCAGTTTTCATCGGATCTCATCCGATCCGATCCGCTGGACAGATGGTGAACATATCCCCCATACCTCTATTTTAGTGGATCTTGACGGATCAGATGGCAGACGGATGTCAGCTGACACATCTCTGCTGACATCCGCCTGCCCATATAGGTCTATGGGTGGCCCGCTCGGATCCGCCTGAAAAACAGACAGGCGATCGTGTGAAAGGGGCTTTAGAGATGCATACAGACAATTAATTTTCAAAGATAATGAAGCTGCTGTCACCACCGCTTGTCGTTCGTTCTTCCTGCTGCCATGCGTGCATCCAGCATCTTGATATGGCCAAGTAACCCAGCGGGGAACAGGAAATCCATCTGGTGTGCACTCGGGGTACGGTAACAGAAGCAGAACTCTACAAAAAGCAGAGAATGGTCTTGGGAACCCAGCCAACGTATAATGAGGTGATATACCACCAAAAACTGCACAATACCGCGTTACTAGATCCACTCCCAACCTTATCCACTCCCAAGCTGACATCACTTCTGGTATCGGTGAATTTTCGCAAGTACCGTTACTCGTGAAAATGCCTAGTATCGGCACCGATACTGGTATCGATGAATCCCTTGTAATTAGTATAGTATAGTAATTTTCCGAAAGAAAATGGAGTGACCAAGACCACGCATGCCCGGAAATGAAAGAATACATTACAATACAATACAACACATCACATCCAAAGTTGTATTCCGTCTTACGAAAATTTTTGTAACTTTAGTAACCTATCTCTTTTCGATATGAGACTAACATGTAAAAAAACAAAAAAACAAAAAAAAAAGTGTATTAGGCATTAAAGTTTGGAAATTTTGGAAGGCAGCCCCCATCTGTGTAATCAGTGTCTGCCTAGTGCCTGCGGATATCTTAGAAGGTTGAGTTTCTATGCAGGTTAATCACACTTGTATAACTGGTTGTAGTCTATTGCCTTTGGGCATTTTGGAAGGTTGAGGTTCTTGCAAGGTGGATCTTTACACACTTGTGGTCATCTCTGGACGTTATATCCTTCCTATTCCCGTCGGTCAGCTGAGTTTTTATACAGTGCCTTACTTTATAAGTTTGTGAGTATTATTTGTGTTTATTTTACAATAACAAGTAGTACAAAGGTTAAGGAGGTCAGTGTGCCCTGTGTTTTCTGTTTTGTGTACTATTACGGAAAATTGTTACCTTATTTACCTTAATTTGCCTTTACTGGAGCACTTCATGTCAGCCTAGGTCAGCTAAGAGTAGTCTAACATGATGTGCTCCAGGAATATAGAAAAATGCTGCCTTATTTACCTTAATTTGCCTTCCTTGGAGCACTTCATGTCAGCCTAGGTTGGCCAGGAGTAGCCTAACATGATGTGCTCCAGGAATATAGAAAATTGTTGCCTTATTTACCTTAATTTGCCTTTACTGGAGCACTTCATGTCAGCCTAGGTCAGCAAGGAGTATCCTAACATGATATGTTCCAGGAATATAGAAAAATGTTGTCTTATTTACCTTAATTTGCCTTTACTGGAGCACTTCATGCCAGCCTAGGTCAGCAAGGAGTCTCCTAACATGATATGTTCCAGGAATATAGAAAAATGTCTTATTTACCTTAATTTGCCTTTACTGGAGCACTTCGTGCCAGCCTAGGTCAGCAAGGAGTATCCTAACATGATATGTTCCAGGAATATAGAAAAATGTCTTATTTACCTTAATTTGCCTTTACTGGAGCACGTCATGACAGCCTAGGTGAGCAAGGAGTAGTCTAACATGATGTGCTCCAGGAATATAGAAAATTGTTGCCTTATTTACCTTAATTTGCCTTCTTGGAGCACTTCATGCCAGCCTAGGTTGGCCAGGAGTAGCCCAACATGATGTGCTCCAGGAATATAGGAAAATGCTGCCTTATTTACCTTAATGTGCCTTTCTTTGAGCACTTCATGTCAGCCTAGGTTAGCTAGGAGTAGCCTAACATGATATGTTCCAGGAATATAGAAAAATGTTGTCTTATTTACCTTAATTTGCCTTTACTGGAGCACTTCATGTCAGCCTAGGTCAGCAAGGAGTATCCTAACATGATATGTTCCAGGAATATAGAAAAATGTTGTCTTATTTACCTTAATTTGCCTTTACTGGAGCACTTCATGTCAGCCTAGGTGAGCAAGGAGTAGTCTAACATGATGTGCTCCAGGAATATAGAAAATTGTTGCCTTATTTACCTTAATTTGCCTTCTTGGAGCACTTCATGCCAGCCTAGGTTGGCCAGGAGTAGCCCAACATGCTGTGCTCCAGGAATATAGAAAAATGCTGCCTTATTTACCTTAATGTGCCTTTCTTTGAGCACTTCATGTCAGCCTAGGTTAGCTAGGAGTAGCCTAACATGATGTGCTCCAGGAATATAGAAAAATGTTGTCTTATTTACCTTAATTTGCCTTTACTGGAGCACTTCATGACAGCCTAGGTAAGCCAGGAGTAGCCCGACATGATGTGCTCCAGGAATATAGAAAATTGTTACCTAATTTACCTTATTTTGTCTTTCTTGGAGCACTTCATTAGACATGCATATTCGTGTTTTTTCGGTTCTTTTTTTCGTATTTTCCATTATGATTGAAATTCGTTATTTCAAATAAATTCGGAAATTCGGAAACATTCGAATACGGTTCATTCCATTCATATAGATGCGGTATTTGTTATTCTGAAAGTTCGTAAATTCAGATAAATTTGCATTCATTGCATTCACTAACAGCCAGACAAATTTGAAAGGAGATTCCAATACCCAACTCATTTAATAGTTTATAACTATTATTATAGTTTTTTTTATTATCATTTATTATTAAGCACTTGCCGACCCTATAGGGCAGGTCGGCCCTATTGCGCAAATCGCCATAGCTGTATGACGGCGCTTTAAGAGACTGTAGGAGGCGAGCGTGCTTGTTGCACATCTCTGGAGCCGATGCGCGTGGCCGCCCCCAGTCACTACACTCCCCCCACAGTTGGAATCACCTCCCTAGGGAACCCTTTGATGGCCCCCTTAGTTTTAACCCCTTCCCTGCTAGTGACATTCATACAGTAATCAGTGGCTATTTAAAGCTCTGATCGCTGTATAAATGTCAGTGGTCCCAAAAAAAGTGTCAAATGTATCCGCAATATCGCAGTCCCGTCAAAAAATCACAGATCGCCGCCAATACCAGTAAAAAAAAATGATAATAAAAATTACATAAATCTATTCCCATAGTTTGCAAACTCGATAACTTTTGCACAACCCAATCACCATACCCCTTTTGCGTTTTTTTTTTTTTTTACCAAAAATATGTAGAAGAATATATATCGGCCTAAACTGAGGAATACATTTGTGTTTTTATATATTTTTTTGGGAATATTTATTATAGCAAAAAGTTAAAAATTATGTTTTTTTTTTTTTCAAAACTGAGGCTCTTTGTTTATAGTGCAAAAAAAACCCAAAAAACGCAGAGGTGATCAAATACCACCAAAAGAAAGCTCTATTTGTGGGGAAAAAGGACGTCAATCTTGTTTGAGTACAACGTTGCACGACCGCACAATTGTCAGTTAAAGCGACGGAGTGCCGTATTGCAGAAAGTGCTCTGGTCAGGAAGGGGGCAAATCCATCCGGGGCTGAAGTTGTTAATAAATAATAATAAAAAAAACTATAATAATGGTTAATAATTCATTAATCGTTCACCATCAACCAAATTTGAAAGGAAATTCCAAGACCTACTTATAATTTAATAGTTTATAATTATTATTATAGTTATTTTTATTATTATTATTAATAATAATAATAATAATAATAATAAATAATAATAATTAAAAAAACGATAATAATGCTTATGGTTAATAAAAATAATAAACGTAATAATTTAATTATAATATAAATTATCCAAATGTTTTTTGTTCTTTAGGATTTTCACATTTTCGGATTTTCGTTCTTCTGAATTTTCGGATTTTCGTTCTTTTGAATTATCGGGTTTTCATTCTTATTTTTGGATTTTCATTCTTTTGAATTTTTGGATTTTCATTCTTACTTTTGGATTTTCGTTCTTTCAAATTTTTGTTCTTCTTTTCAGATTTTAGTTTTTTCGGATTTTCGAATCTCAGATTTTTGTTCTTTCCAAATTTCGTTCCTTTCAAAAATTTGCTTTCGGAAAAATGAGTGAAACGGTTTTTCGTTACTCCGATGTTTCCAAATTTCCGAACTTCGAAGAAAAACAAATTCAGAACGAAACTAATTGCCCATGTCTACACTTCATGTCAGCCAAGTTTGACCCCTTGATGACGTCAGCACGTATGCCGACGAAACGCAGCGTCGGGTAGTGTGACTTCCGCCTCGTCACTTCTGCTCTTTGAGATGCAGGTGGACCGCATTTGGCGTCCCCTGCATTTGTTTCACCGCATGTAAGCACGTTGTTGTTTTTAAACCTTTTTTATTAAAAAGTGAACGTACTTCACGATTTGGGCCCCTTTTTGTTCTTCCTTCCTCTACTGAGCCTTAAGTGGGTTTCTTGCCCACCAACGCTTGTAGCAGCTGGTGTTGGGATCCTGAAGGAAAAGACCACCATCCACCACCTAAGGCGCATTAGATTCCTGTAATGGGAATCCATTCCATCTGGTGAGTAGGGTGTACCACTGGGTGCCTGGTGAAGGAGTAGAGTCACAGAGCATTAGGATTAAGGGTGCTAATGTGGATTGTGTACCGGTCCACCACCTGTGTATACAAGTTTTATTGAAGCTGAACAGTCCAGTGTATTTTTCTTCATACTTTCAGCGGTTGAAGATTGGACTATTATTATCTGGACTGCCGTTTTTGCATTTTTTTCTTTGCATCTTATATATATGTATTTTTTTCACATAACTTGCACAGTTTGCACTTTAAGGACTTTGCACTTTACTTATATGTTTATGAATATGCACTTTTAATTGATACAGTATTTTTGATGGTTTTCATGGTTTATTAATGGAATAACATTGACGTAGTATTATAATACAGTTCATGTGGGGTCTGGATTGTTTATATGACCACCACAGAGACTGTATTATTACCTGTATGGCACTAGTACTCGCATTATAAAAGAGTCTCGCAACCTGGGTTGAACCCCGGATTGGTTTCCGGTACTCATTATCACAATAAGTTTTGCACTAGCGTGGGTACCGTGGTCAGGTTGGACTACAAGGGTACTGATATACTTGTGGTAGGGCGGTTTAAAGCTTAAACATTTATTAGTTTGGCTAGGAGTAGCCTGACATGATGTGCTCCAGGAATATGGAAAATTGTTGTCATACTTACTGTAATTTTCCTTTCCTAGATGTTCATCACATCGGGCTACTCATGGCCAAACTAAGCTGACATGAAGTGCTCCAGGAAAGGAAACTTACAGTAAGTATGGCAACAATTTTCCATATTCCTGGAATACATCACATCAAGCTACTCATGGCCAACCTAGACTGACATGAAGAGTTCCATGCTCCACAAAAGATTTCCATACAGCATCTGTTAAGGGTTTGTACATCTGCTGTGCCCATTATGAGGGGTTCATGTCATCGCTGTGCTGAGTTTATGGGTCTGTACACCTGCTCTGCCCATTATGAGGGGTTCCCACCATCCCTGTGCTGAGTTTCCAGGTCTGTACATCTGCTTTGCTCATTATGAGGAGTTTTCACCATCTCTGAGTTCCCGGGTGTACTTGCTTGGTGTGACCATTATAAGATGATCCTTTCATTCCTGATTCTGGGTCTGCACATTTACTGTGCCCATTATGAGGGGTCCCTACCATCCCTCGTCTGAGCTCCTGGGTCTGTACACCTGCTGTGCCCATTATGAGGGGCTCCCATCATCCCTGTGCTGAGTTCCCAGAGTTTGTACATCTGCTGTGCCCATTATGAGGGGTTCCAACCATCCCTGTGCTGAGTTCCCGGGTCTGTGCACCTGCTGTGCCCATTATGAGGGGTTACAACCATCCCTGTGCTGAGTTCCCGGGTCTGTACACCTGCTGTTCCCATTATGGGAGGCTCCCACCATCTTTGTGCCGAGTTTCCAGGTATGTACACCTGCTGAGCCCATTATGAGGGGTTCCCACCATCTTGGTGCTGAGTTTCCAGCTCTGTACACCTGCAATGCCCATTATGAGGGGTTCCCATCCTCTTGGTGCTGAGTTTCCAGGTCTGTACACCTGCAATGCCCATTATGAGAGGTTCCCCCCATCTCTGTGCTGAGTTTCCAGGTCTGTACACCTGCTGTGCCCATTATGAGAGGTTCCCACCATCCCTGTGCTGAGTTTCCAGGTCTGTACACCTGCTGTGCCCATTATGAGGGGTTCCCATCATCCCTGTGCTGAGTTCTGGGGTCTGTACACCTGCTATGCCCATTATGAGAGGTTCTCACCATCTCTGTGCTGAGTTTCTGGGTCTGTACACCTGCTGTGCCCATTATGAGGAGTCCCCACCATCCCTGTGTTGAGTTCCCGGGTCTGTACTCCTGCTGTGCCCATTATGAGGAGTTTTCACCATCTCTGAGTTCCCGGGTGTACTTACTTGGTGTAGCCATTATAAGATGATCCTATCATTCCTGATTCTGGGTCTGCACATTTACTGTGCCCATTATAAGGGGTCTCCACCATCCCTGTGCTGAGTTCCCAGGTCTGTACACCTGCTGTGCCCATTATGAGGGGTTCCCACCATCCCTCCTCTGAACTCCTGGGTCTGTATTCCTTCTGTTCCCATTATGAGGGTTCCCTCCATCCCCGTGCTGAGCTCCTGGGTCTGTACACCTCTGTGCCCTTTATGAGGGGTGTCCACCATTTCTAAGTTCCTGGGTCTACACACTTGCTTTGGCCATTTTAACATCCTATCATTCCTGTTTCTGGGTGTGCACATTTCCTGTTGTGCCCATTACGAGGGGCCCCATCATTCTGCTGATTCTTGAGTTTCCAGGTCTGTACACCCCCTGTTGCCATTATGAGGGGTCCCAACCATCTCTGTGCTGAGTTCCTGGGTCTGTACACCTGCTGTGCCCATTACAAGGGGTTCATACCATCCCTCATCTGTGCTCCTGGGTCTGTACACCTGCTGGGCCTATTATGAGGGGTTCCCACCATCCCTGTGCTGAGTTCCCAGGTCTGTACACCTGCTGTGCTCATTATGAGGGGTTCCCACCATCCCTCCTCTGAATTCCTGGGTCTGTATTCCTTCTGTTCCCATTATGAGGGTTCCCTCCATCCCCGTGCTGAGCTCCTGGGTCTGTACACCTCTGTGCCCTTTATGAGGGGTGTCCACCATTTCTAAGTTCCTGGGTCTACACACTTGCTTTGGCCATTTTAACATCCTATCATTCCTGTTTCTGGGTGTGCACATTTCCTGTTGTGCCCATTACGAGGGGCCCCATCATTCTGCTGATTCTTGAGTTTCCAGGTCTGTACACCCCCTGTTGCCATTATGAGGGGTCCCAACCATCTCTGTGCTGAGTTCCTGGGTCTGTACACCTGCTGTGCCCATTACAAGGGGTTCATACCATCCCTCATCTGTGCTCCTGGGTCTGTACACCTGCTGGGCCTATTATGAGGGGTTCCCACCATCCCTGTGCTGAGTTCCCAGGTCTGTACACCTGCTGTGCTCATTATGAGGGGTTCCCACCATCCCTCCTCTGAATTCCTGGGTCTGTATTCCTTCTGTTCCCATTATGAGGGTTCCCTCCATCCCCGTGCTGAGCTCCTGGGTCTGTACACCTCTGTGCCCTTTATGAGGGGTGTCCACCATTTCTAAGTTCCCGGGTCTACACACTTGCTTTGGCCATTATAACATCCTATCATTCCTGGTTCTGGGTCTGCACATTTCCTGTGCCCATTACGAGGGGCCCCATCATTCTGCTGCTTCTTGAGTTTCCAGGTCTGTACACCCCCTGTTGCCATTATGAGGGGTTCCCACCACCCCTGTGCTGAGTTCCCAGGTCTGTAAATCTGCTGTGCCCATTATGAGGGGTTCCCACCACCCCTGTGCTGAGTTCCAAGGGTTTGTACATCTGCTGTGCCCATTATGAGGGGTTCATTTCATCCCTTCAGGGCCAGATTAACATAGCGGCTATGGGGGCTGAAGCTCCTGGTCCCCACCATAAAAAAGGCCCTGGCTGGCCAGATTCGCTGTTATTTTCTGTCACTTGTAAACATAGAAGCCCGGCTTCTGTGCTACAAGTGACACCACGCTGCTCTCTCGGAATCTCCCTGCACAGCACTCGGACACAGGGCACAGATGTCGGGGCACGGAGGTGTTATGGGCATCACCAGATGGCTTGCTGGCTGATAAACAGCCTGGTGCTTGAATGCCGACGCCCCCTGCTGGAGGATCTCACTGCTGGACGCTTCTCCCGTCCAGTGAACGAGAGACAGAGAGCTGTGTGAAGTTGGCACCTCATGTTTGTAAAATAAAAATATACCATTCATTTGCGCCGCATTTGCGCTGATTTGCGCCGCAAAAACGAGAGTTTGCGCCGGTTCAGTGTCTGAGATATTAAACATTCAATTTAATGCAAGCCCCACCCACTTTGCACCCCGTGTTGCTGAATTTTAAAAACAAACACGCCATTCGTTTGTGCCACGTTTGCGCTGCAAAAATAAACGTTTGCGCCGCATTGGTTTCCGAGATATTGTGCGTCATAGTTGCTGAAACCCCGCCCACTTTGCACCCCATGTTGCTGAATTCTAAAAACAAACACGCCATTCGCTTGTGCCGCGTTATATGTTGCCAAACCACACTGACTTTACACCTCCTTATTAATTCTTACATAGAGAACCTATACTTCCCTTGGGTTTCCTTAATGTAATGCTCCTCCCACTGTACCACGCACTGCACTTCATACCCTGAAAAAGACAGTACAGCTCCAACAACTTTTTGCTTGATGGTTTCATTGCTCAGGGAATCCAGGGTAATGCGCGTTTTTCAGAACATACACATGTGTAATTGCCTAAACGCATATATGCGTTTAACCACTTCACTACCGCCATATGCAGAAGGACGGCTGGAAAGTGGTTCAGTTATCCTGACTGGGCATCATATGACGTCCAGCAGGATAACGTGGGGGTGCGCATCGCGGTGATCGGTGCTGTGGTGGGTCAGTGTGACCCACCGCATTACCGATCTCAGTAAAGAGCTTCCGTCGGAATCATGGCTGGTCACAGTGTAAACAGGAAGAGCCGTTTATCAGCTTTTCCTCTTCTCGCATCTGCAGATGCGAGTAGAGAAGAGCCGATCGGCTGCTCTCCTGACAGGGGGGTCAGTGCTGAGTGTTTATCAGTGCAGCCCCCCCCTAGGATCGCCACCCTAGACCACCAGGGAGCCTGCCCAGGGACCATCAGGGAGCCCACTAGGACCCCCAGGGAGAGCCCACCCAGGGAGACGACCAGGGAGACGACCAGGGAGCTGACCCTGACAACCAGGGACCCGATCTTAGACCACCAAGGAGCCCATCCTAGACCACCAGGTAAGGGGCACAGTGCCCAGCATGGATGGTACTCAGTGCTAACTTCAGATGCCACCCTAGACCACCAGAATGGTAATCTTTTAGTGCATTTGTCATTGCCACCCACCAGTGCCCCTACCAGTGCCACCTATCAGTGCCACCTATCAGTGCACAGTGCCACCTATCAGTGCCCATCAGTGCCACTTATCAGTGCCTGTCAGTGCTGCATATCAGTGCCTGTCAGTGCTGCATATCAGTGCCACCTATCGGTGCCCATCAGTGCTGCTTATCAGGGCCACCTACCAGTGCCACCTATCAGTGCATAGTGCCACCTATCAGTGCCACTTATCAGTGCCTGTCAGTGCTGCATATCAGTGCCTGTAAGTGCTGCATATCAGTGCCACCTATCAGTGCCCATCAGTGCTGCTTATCAGTGCCCATCATTGCTGTATATAAGTGCCTCATTATCAGTGCCTGTCAGTGTGACCTCATTGGTGCCGCCTCATCAGTGCCAATCAGTACTGCCTCATCAGTGCCGCCTCACCAGTGCCCGTCAGTGAAGGAGAAAATGTACTTATTTGCAAAGTTTTTTTTTAATTTTCGGTCTTTTTTTTATTTGTAGAGCAATAAATAAACGGCTGGAGCCAGAGGACCCGCTTAGCCACGACTGATACCAGCATCACCCGAGCCACGAGACGGATGATGTCAAGGGGCGCCTCCCCCATGAAGGCTGATGCCATCCTTAGTTCTTGTATAGACTAATTTCTGGCCTGCCAAGATTTCATCAACACTATCGGACTAAACCTCCATAGCTTGGGAGAATGTCACTAGGGCCAATACCGGTTTACACGCCATTCCGGCTGTCAGATATATTTGTCTGAGGTCTGTGTCAATTCTCCTCTCCAGGGGGTACTTGAAGGAGACCGTATCCTCTAATGGGAGGGTCGCGTACCTTGCCAACCTCATCAGGGCCGCATCCACTAGTGGAGCTGCCTCTAACTGTTTCATCTCTTCTTCTTTGAAAGGGTACAGCTTTTGGACTTTGGTTGCTAATGAGCCCCTTTTTTCCACTTTGCTCCATTCATCCGAGATAATTCCCCCTAGCTCCGCTAGAAAGGGGAAATGAGAGTGCTCCCTACTGAGCTGTTTAAACAGTTTTTTTTGTTTTGGAGGCGATACGGGCGGCTCTTCCAAGTCCATTGCCTCTTTTACCGCCTTCAGCAGAGAAGGAACTAGGGCGCATTTGAACCCTACTTCTGGCGCTTCCATCTGTGACTCATTGTCCGGTTGAGCCAGACACTGCCAATCAGGCTGGAAGGGATCCAATTGATCATCCCACTGGCTCTCACCCAATAGGGACCTTGGGGGATCTGCAAGGGACACGTGAGGTTAACGGGCTTCCCTTTCCTGCAGGGGGCACGTGACGTTGACGGGCTTCCCTTTCCTGCAGGGAATTATTAACAACCCGTTTGATCAAAGCCTCCAGGTGCTGATCTGGTTTCTTCCTTTCGACCACCGATTTTTGGTAGCAGTGGTCACACAGGGACCTGTCCATAGACACCACCCTCTTGCACCACCAGCATATTTTCTCCTGGGAGCGTGGAGGAGGGGGCGGTGTGTATCCCTACTGCGGTGCCCTGACCCTGAGCAGGATCCGTGAAGACCAGATTTGGAGAAGAAGACTCATGATAATGCTGATGGTGAGATTTAGACAAGCCTCTCCTTTTCTGCGAACTTCGGCGTAAGTCAGACCTATGAGGGCTGAGGGAAGAAAGCAAGAGTAGAAGAAGCTTTAGGCTTACTGCCGCAGTCTTACCATCCCCTGTCAATGCCTAACCCTTTCCCCCCACCATTCCCAGGACCCTGAGTGGTACCTGTCGAGCGAGGGCTGGCCACCAGGGGACAGAGAGGCATCCATCTGCAATGAGAATCTGCAGAGAGAGATGAAGGATAAAATGCCAGGGTACAGCATCCAGAGCCTGGAGTAGCCAGACTTCAGATCCAGATTCCCCCCCCACCCCGCTGCCCACCTTACCCGAGGAGCTTGCCCACACAGCCCAGGGAAGCTGCTGCAACGTCCACATGCATTCCCGAGGCTGTGTGGGGCTCCCCGGCCATTTATAACGCGGCGTGACGTTCTTGTCCCGCGGACACACATGCGCAGAGCGGCCGGCGAGACACAGGGAGGAGGAAGCGGTGGCCGGAGCACTGGCTCGGCCGCCATAACTGCAAGCAAAGAAGGCACACAGGGCAAATAGGAGATAAAACTCAGACTACAACACAACAAACACTTTCTGCCATAAACCACTCCACCGCGATGCGCTCACCAGGGATCGCCTTGTGTTCTTGTGCAGTTAAGGGCCGCCCGCTCTCAGCTGGGTTATCTGGCCGGTGCACATCCCCCACTCTTCAGCGCTACTCTGCACAATCCATACCCTGCTCTCAGCTAGGGCTTATCGGAGGGACATTCTCCTGGCACCAGCGGTATTTCTGTGGTAAGGAATCTTCAGGTAGATGAACCATCTACTTGGTCCAAATGGAGGAGGACAAAAAAGGAACACGGCAATCAGGGCAGAGCAAATATTTATGGGAGAGGAGTCCTATAGGGTAGCTGTGGAAGCGGAGCCACCCACACGCATGCTGCCATGGAGTCTGCCAGGAAAAGAATGTTTACTGGCATCGATGTTTTTCAAAAAAGGCAATTTACAAAGAGCTGCGTGAAGTTGGCAGTTATTTTTGTGGCACAAATCAGCGCAAACGCGGCGCAAACAAATGGTGTATTTTTATTCAGGTTTTACAAACATGGGATGCCAACTTCACACAGCTTTAAAAAAGAAGAGACTTATATAGGAAAATTTGCTGGAGTGCTGTTTTGCTTGGTTAACACCTGGTTAAGAGAATTATGGCCCAACCTTTTTTGGCCTTAGTTGTCTTTTTGTTCACAAGATGGCAAATAGTAAGTATGTTCTCCTGTGACAAAAAAACTCAGCATGTGGCGGGCTATTGCCCACTATATGCTCATAGCGCACAGCCGCGCTGCAGCCGGGACAGATCCCGACAATACTGTCGAGATCCACCCTGCCGCCTGATTGACAGCTGGCTCTGCTTCACTAGAGTCTGAGCCAGCTGTACCTGCCCCCTCCCCTGTCCGAAGGGGAGGGGGGCGGATCCCTGTGGGGGGTGGCAAAACTACGCATGTGAAGTAAAATCTTGTGTACAATATCCACCAAATCTGCACCAACCGGGAACAAATAAATCTAGTTGTACGTAAGATTTAATAAGGAGGTGTAAAGTCAGTGTGGTTTGGCAACTATAATGCACAATATCTCGCAAACCAGCGCAAATGAATGGCGTGTTTGTGTTTAAAATTCAGCAACATGGGGTGCAAAGAAAGTGGGCGGGGTTTCTGCAATTATAACGCACAATATCTCGGAAACCAAAGCGGCGCAAACGTTTATTTTTACAGCGCAAATGAATGGCGTGTTTGTTTTTAAAATTTAGCAAGATGGGGTGCAAAGTGGGCGGAGCTTGCATTAAATTGAATGTTTAATATCTCAGAAACCGAACCGGCGCAAACGCTCGTTTTTGAGGCGCAAATCAGTGCAAACGCGGCGCAAACGAATGGTATATTTTTATTCAGGTTTTACAAACATGGGGTGCCAACTTCACACAGCTGTCAAATAGCTGCCCTCTTGGACAAATTGTAGGGTCATACTTCATTTCCTATTATGAGGGGTTCCTACCATCCCTCTTCTGCGCTCCTGGGTCTGTACACCTGCTGTGCCCATTATGAGGGGTTTTTACCATAGCTGTACTGCATTCTTGGCTGTGTATACCTGCTGTGCCCATTGAGGAGTTTTCACCATCTCCCAGGTGTACTCGCTTGCTGTGGCCAGTATAAGATGATCTTATCATTCCTGTTTCTGGGTCTTCACATTTACTGTGCCCATTATAAGGGGTCTCCATCATTCTTGTGCTGAGTTCCCGGGTCTGTACACATTCTGTGCCCATCATGAGGGGTTCCCACCATCCCTGTACTGAGTTCCTGGGTCAGTATACCTGCTGTGCCTATTACAAGGGGTTCCCACCATCCCTGTGCTGAGTTCCCAGTCTGTACACCCGCTGTGCCCATTATGAGAGGTTCCCACCATCCCTCCTCTGTACACCTGCTGTGCCCATTATGAGGGCTTCCCACCATGACTGTGCTGAGTTCCTGGGTCTGTACACCTGCTGTGCCCATTATGAGGGGCTCCCATCATCCCTGTGCCGAGTTCCCGGATCTGTACACCTGCTGTGCCCATTATGAGGGGCTCCCATCATCCCTGTGCTGAGTTCCCCGGTCTGTACACTGGCTGTGCCCATTATGAGGGGTTCCCACCATCCCTCCTCTGTACACCTGTTCTCATTATGAGGGGTTTCCACCATCTGGGTCTGTACACCTGTTGTGCCCATTCTGAGTTCCCAGGTCTTTGCATCTGCTGTGCCCATTATTAGGGTTCCCTCCATCCCTGTGCTGAGTCCTCGGGTCTGTACACAAGCTGTGCCCATTCTGAGGGGTTCCCACCATCCCTGTGCTTAGTTCCCAGGTCTGTACACCTGCTGTGCCCATTATGAGGGGTTCTCACCATCACTCCTCGGAGTTCCCATTTCTGTACACGTGATGTGCCCATTATGAGGAGTTTTCACCATCTCTGAGTTCTGGGGTCTACACACTTGCTGTGACCATTATACTATGTTTCTATCATTCCTGTTTATGAAAGGGTTCCACAATCTCTGAGTTCCCAGGTTTGTACATCTGCTGTGCCCACTATGAGGGGTTCCCACCATCCCTGTGCTGAGTTCCCAGGTCTGTACATCTGCTGTGTTCATTATGAGGGGTTTCCACCAACTCTCTGCTGAGTTCCTGGGTCCGTACACCTTCTGTGCTCATTATGCGGGGTTCCCACCATCCCTGTGCTGAGTTCCCAGGTCTGTACAGCTGCTGTGCTCATTATGAGGGTTCTCACCATCCCTGTGCTGAGTTCCAAGGGTTTGTACATCCGATGTGCCCATTATGAAGGGTTCATGTCATCCCTGTGCTGGGTTCCTGGGTCTGTACACCTGCTGTGCCCATTATGAGGGGTTCCCGGGCATGTACACCTGCTGTGCCCATTATAAGGGGCTCCCACCATCCCTGTGCTGAGTTCCCAGGTCTGTACACCTTCTGTGTCCATTATGAGGGGTTCCCACCATCACTGTGCTGAGTTCCCAGGTCTGTACACCTGCTGTGCCCATTATGAGGGGTTCCCACCATCCCTGTGCTAAGTTTCTTGGTATGTATACCTGCTGTGCCCATTATGAGGGGTTCCCACCATGCATGTGCTGGGTTCCCGAGTATGTATACCTGCTGTGCCCATTATGAGGGGTTCTCACCATCCCTGCACTGAGTACCTGGGTCTGTACATCTGCTGTGCCCATGATGAGGGTTTTTTTTTACCATAACTGTACTGTTTTTTGGCTGTGTATACCTGCTGTGCCTATTGAGGAGTTTTTTACCATCTCTGAGTTCCTGGGGGTACTTGCTTTTTGTGGCCATTATAAGATGATCCTACCATTCCTGTTTCTGGGTCTGCACATTTATTGTGCCCATTATAAGGGGTCTCCATCATCCCTGTGCTGAGTTCCCGTGTCTGTACACCTGCTATGCCCATTATGAGGGGTTCCCAGCATCCCTGTAGTGATTTCTTGGTTTTGTATACCTGCTGTGCCCACTATGAGGGGATTGCACCAGCCCTCCTCTGAGATCCCATGTCTGTACACCTATTGTGCCCATTATGAGGGGTTCCCACTATCCCTGTGCTGAGTTCCCAGGTCTGTACACCTACTGTGCCCAATGTGAGGGGCTCCCTCCATCCCTGTGCTGAGTTTCCGGGTCTGTACACTGACTGTGCTCATTATGAGGGGTTTTCAACATCCTTGTAGTGAGTTCTTGGTTTTGTACACCTGCTGTGCCCATTTTGAGGGGTTCTTACCATCCCTCCTCTGTACACCTGTTCTCATTATGAGGGGTTTCCACCATCCCTCCTCTGAGCTTCTGGGTCTGTACACCTGCTGTGCCCATTTAAGGGGTTCTCACCATCCCTCCTCTGATCTCCTAGGTCTGTACACCTGCTGTGCTTATTATGAGGGGTTTCCACCATCCCTGTGCCGAGTTCCTAGGTCTGTACACCTGTTGTGCCCATTATGAGGGGTTTCCACCATCTGGGTCTGTACACCCGCTGTGCCCATTATGAGGGGTTTCCATCATCCCTGTAGTGAGTTCTTGGTTTTGTATACCTACTGGGCCCATTATGAGGAATTCCCACCATCCCTCCTCTGAGTTCCCATGTCTGTACACCTGCTGTGTCTATTACAAGGGTTTCCCACCATCCCTGTGCAGAGTTCCCGGGTCTGTACACCTGCTGTACCCATTATGAGTGGTTCCCACTATCCCTCCTCTGAGTTTCCAGGTCTGTATACTTGCTGTGCCCATTATGAGGGGTTCTCACCTTGCCTCCTCTGAGCTCCTGGATCTGAACACCTGCTGTGCCCATTATGAGGCATTTCCACCATCCCTGTGCTATGTTCCCGGGTCTGTACACCTGCTGTGCTCATTATGAGGTCTTTCCATCATCCCCGTGTTGAGTTCCCGAGTCTTTACACCTGCTGTGCTCATTATGAGGGGTTTCCACCGTCCCTGTGCTGAGTTCCCAGGTCTGTACACCTGCTGTGCTCATTATGAGGGGTTTCCACCATCCCTGTAGTGAGTTTTTGGTTTTGTATACCTACTGGGCCCATTATGAGGAGTTCCCACCATCCCTCCTCTGAGTCCCCATGCCTGTTCACCTGCTGTGCGTATTATAAGGGGTTTCCACCATACCTGAGTTCCTGGGTCTGCACACTTGCTGTGGACATGGTAACATGTTCCTAGCATTCCTGTTTGAGGGTTTTCAACCATCTCTGAGTTCCTGGGTCTTTATACCTGCTGTGCTAATTATGAGGGGTTGTGAAAAAAAGGGGAAGGGTGATACAGCGCTATGGACTAAATATTAGACTTTACAGAAGTTATAAGAATAACAAGCTGCTGCCCCCACTGGAACCAACTGCCAAAGCAGATGTCAGTAGTAGATAGTGTGAAGCAATAGGAGTGGGTGTGGCACCGTTAATGAGGTTGAATAAATATTGTGCAAAAAAGTGGCAAACAAAGTGACAAGCAAAGGTAAATATTATCATATACCATGAAAATTTGCAAAAACTGCAATGTATATGCTTGAAAAATTGCTGGCATCAAATGCAATACGGTAGAGCTAGAAACTGTGCAAATAAGCAAATATGGTGCAAATAAACCAATAATAACCTAAGTAAACATCCTATATAATTCATGAATACATACTAAAAAAATCTCTCAGTGTGCAAATATACATATAAAATAAAAACAAAATTCATAAACATATATAAAAATATTTCATGTGCATAAGATATAAATAATATGAGGTCCACTGAGGTCAGAAAGTCTCTAAATTTAATAAGTGAAGAACAGTGCTGCAATATTTACACAAGCAGGCCTTGTCCGTGTGTCACTTGTGCTCCCCCTTATGTGAATGCACTCACCAGCTAGAAATCCCCACTCAAGGGGTAGTGCGCTTTCAAAGTTGTAAAAGCAGGAAGTACGGCGCTCGCATCACTACACGGACTCAACCCGGATGTGACGTAATGACGCTCTAGCTCTGCCTTACGCCTTTCGTCATCAAGACGTCTTTAGAAGTGGTGCCATCTTAATACACCATCCAGTTTTTATAGTGTGCAGTAACTCGGCAGCCCGGAGAAATATGGCCAGCGGCCATCTTGGTACTCAACTAACTGCAATGGAGCCGTATGTCTAGGTGGCCATCTTGGTTCTCCAATACATCAGCTCTCAGGGGTTATCATTTCATCGCAAAATTGTTTTACATATATACTGTCCGCTTAAACATTTACAGAAAACCTTTAACAAAACATCACTAATAAAATATCATATAACAGAACATGAAGAAAAGAAAAAAAAAAAAAAACAACTAAAATAAAATAAAAAAAAAAATAAAAAAAGGAGTTAAGGACCTATATTAAATAGTCAAAATTAACATATTAAAAAAAAACAATATTGACAGGGGATTCATTAAAAATATGTGACAATTAATTGAAGTATAGCCATTGATTAGGAGTGTGATAATGCAGGGGGAAAACTATTATAGATCAGCAGGAATAGTATCTAATGTTCACAAAATATTTGCTAATTGATTAATTAAGGTAGACAGAATTTTTAAATAGTGTTGAGCGAACCCGGACTGTAAAGTTCGGGTCCGTACCGAACTTTGGGGTGTCCGGGACCCGGATCCGAACCCGGACTTTTCAAAAAAAGTCCGGGTTTGGGTTCCGGTAATTTTACCAAAAATTCTGAAAATTGCTGTAAAAAAGTCCAGGAAAGTCCTAGAGGTCTGCAAAAGGAAGGAAAATGGGGGTAAGGGTGGGACAAGTGCCCTACAAAGAAATGGGGACAGGGAAATAATTAAAAGTATTTTTAAAAAAATAAAAACATAAAAAAAATCAAAAATGGAGGTGGATGTGGACCATCTTCAAACTGTGTCTGAAAAGTATTAATTAACGGTAGAAGCCATATAACTGTTCTAAAATCATCTTCAAACTGTGCCAAAAAAGTATAAATAAGCCGGGAGAACCCATATCACTGTTCTGTGTGTACCACTTTAACTAAAACCGGGACAAACTGAACTACTATTCTGCAAACACCTGGAAACTGTGTGTAACACTTTAACAAAAACCGGGCGAAACCATACTACTGTTCTGCAAACATCTGGAAACTGTGTGTAACACTAACTAAAACCGGGACAAACTGAACTACTGTTCTGCAAACATCTGGAAACTGTGTGTGACACTTAGTGTGTGTCAAAGGTCTACAAACGTCTTGTCATCAAGTCAAACAGGGCCAAAATCAATTTCACA
>BLSH010029775.1:219918-240807 GCA_018402905.1 Glandirana rugosa
TCCCACAGGCACCGTGCCTGGGCCTGTAAAGTGTGAAATCTCTAATTTCTGCTATCTGTCCTCAGAGCAACAGCACAGACAGCAGTAGTAAAGTAATCTATCTCAGGATGCAGGATCAGGTCTTAAAATGTCTCAAATCTGTCCCTCACGCAGTCAGCTACCTCTCCCTACACTAACCCAAGGAGCATGTGACTGCAGCACTGTGACTCCAGCTTATAAAGAGGCTGGGTCACATGATGCACCGGCCAATCACAGCCATGCCATTAGTAGGCATGGCTGTGATGGCTTCTAAGGGCAAACCAGTGAAACGCTTGTTGATTGGCTGCCCTGCAGCTTCTCAACACGTGGAGTAAAATAGCAGAACCCCGGACCGAACCCGAATGATTTTTGAAATGTCCGGGTCCGTGCCACGGACACCCTAAAGTTCGGTACGGACCCGAACGTTACAGTCCGGGTTCGCTCAACACTAAAAATGAGTGGTTCTATGAAATGCTATCAGAGTACCCCTTTGTTTAGATGATGCTGCAGCATTATAAACCTGTGGGTATTGGGGACCGAAATATTTAGGTACTTGCTGGGTTTTAAAGTGCGTTTCCTGTACGCAGACAATGTGTGCTTTTTGTGATTGGAAGAACCTAAACGCCTTTGTTCGCTTCTGAGGGATGTTCAGACCCTGGGCATTTAGGGATAAAATGTTTAGAGGGGCAATGTTTGTGAAGGTGTAAGAGGTAGCTTACCTGAGATCAACAGACACCGGTCGGCGGAGACATCAGCCGAGGACCAAGAGAAAGTATAAGGGGACCAAGGAAAGACTGGGGTGAAGGTAAAGAATAAGGGAGAAAAATGAACAATGTTATATAGAAACAAGAATACAATGTATATAACCAAGTATGCCCAGAACAAAAGGGATGAGCCCTTGTTCGGGCCTAGGTCGCTGTCCACAAGGGCCCACATATTAAGGTGGGCTAGTGGGGAGGGCAAGTTGGAGCGCAAGGGAACTTCACACCAAAACGGAGACCGGAAAAAAAAAATACAAAATTGGTACGAGTCTGCAACAGTCAGTTATATTGGTCTATGTGTACAGTTGACCACAACGAGTTCCTAATACTATGCAGCTTCCGTGTGTGGATCGACTGCCAAAGTCACAAGGTGGGAGTTGGTGCAATTGGCTCTAAGTTGGGAGCCAGCATAGTGTTTAGGAAAACCAAGCGTAAACTAGAATGTCCGACTCTAAAATCAGCGCTAGACTACAGAGTATTTCTATTATGTTGGTGGTCAAAGACAGTTATTCATTGCTCACTGTTGGGTTGGGGCATAAGACAGGAGATAAACAAAGCCCAACCGGGGCTAACTGTAAACGAAGGCTTGTACATACAGCTATAGTTCCTCAAAGTTCGGGACAGCTGCCCCTCAGGTGAGATCATCAAGCATATGTCAGCCGACGTTCTGCTAGGATGAACAAAATTGAAGTGGTATCAACCAGAAACGATTAACTGTTGTGTAAGCTTTCACATTGTCACATTGGTGGTTCAATGCCAAGCACAAAGTTTGGGGAAAGGAATAGGTTAGTTGGACCCTGGTCCAATTGGTTCATGCTCAGTCCATGGAATCCTCTTGGTCCATTTCCATGGAATTCAGGTGGCTCTTTTTATGGACGTGAGAGCCCATCTGCTTATTTGGGGAGGTGAATGCCTTAGAAGGTGAAGATGTAGCCGTCCTACGTCGCAAAGAACCTGGGTTGGCAATAGATTCAACCAGCTGGAGGTCTTGCAGGGTATTTTGGAGCTCTTCTGGTGTTCTGCATTTGTGTGTGGTGCCCTGGTGGGTGAACCGAATGGAGAATGGGAATCCCCATTGATATGTTATCTGGCGCTGTTGTAGTTCCAATAGGTAGTGTTTCATTGCCCTACGCCTGGCTATAGTCAGTGGAGATAGGTCAGAATAGATTTGGTATTTGTAGCCTTGAAAGGACAAGTCTTTTTTATCCCGGGCTGCACTCAAGAGTTGCTCTTTAGTGCGGTAAAAATTGAACTTTGCGATGATATCACGTGGAGGACGCCTTTGATAAAAAAAAAAAATCAGTGCATATTGTAATAAAAAAATAAATAATTTTTCTCACTTTTTTTAAAGTTTTTTTCTTTTTTTAAGATTTCTTTTTTTTGTACATTGTGTCATCAGAGTAGTTCAGTAGTTACTGATCTGGAATTTCATAGATAGGCAACTCCTATCCTCATATTGATCAGTGGTTCTAAATTAATAATAACTACTGCAGTAGGGAACAGACACAAAAGATACACTCAGCATCTTTCCAAATAACTCTTCTGCTTTATTATGATGCAATTGAAGGTTTTTATACACATGATTACGTACGGTAGGTATCACATTAATACTACAATTGTACTTGTATGGTAACAAGGGGCGTAACATAGGCAGGCTAATTCTAATCAGGACTCGAAAGAAAGCAAACATGTAATGAAAACATTATCAGTGCCGTGTGCACAATGAGTGCGGTGTGCAATACATACTAAATAGAATACAATTATATACAGAACTTACAAATTTCCTTTACTACCTGTTATAAGCAATAGTTTTAGCTGTCGTAAATGGCTTTCATTTGTGACAGCTTGTGATCTGTGATTGGCTACAGCTAATCACATGGTACAGGGTGCTATGATTGGCCCAGGTAGCATGTGATAGCTGTGGGCCAATCACAGAATCACAGTAGTAGAAAGAACAGTGATGAATGGAAGCCATTGATTACTGTTTTGTTGACATTCTAATCATGTGATCGCTATGACCAGTCATAGCGATCACATGATGCCCCAGCCTCTCACAACGTATGATGGGAACGCACGCAAAATCACGCGCTTTGCTGACACACAGAGAAATGCGCTGCCATTTAGCAGAAGAGCGGTCATGCTTTAAAATGTTAATGGCACCCTGACGCATCTGCAAACATACACGTTTTCGCACAAACAGCACCACATGGCGCCATAGGATCATGGGGGTTCGGTGCAGCGTGTTTTTGGAAAAGAGTCATGAACTTTTCCCAGTTTATTGCGTGTAGGGCATTCTATTGCAATGAATGGACTACCCTACACGTGACACATGGGAACATGCAAAATTCGCACAGAGACGCGCCAGTGCTTGGTTGCACCTGCAGGTATGAACCAAGCCTCAGGGGCTTCTCTTCTGCATTTATCATGCATGGGAAAGCCCATTGAAATTAATGGGCTGCCCTACACGTGATGTGTAGGATTGTGTGAGCGCCCATTCTTCCAGAGGCACATTTGTGAGGTCAGGCACTGATGTTGGACCAGAAGGCCTGGCTTGCAATCTCCGCTCTAATTCATCCCAAAGGTGTTCTATCGGGTTGAGGTCAGGACTCTGTGCAGGCCAGCCAAGTTCCTCCACCCCAAACTCACTCATCCATGTCTTTATGGACCTTGCTTTGTGCACTGGTGCGCAGTCATGTTGGAACAGGAAGGGGGCATCCCCAAACTGTTCCCACAAAGTTGAGAGCATGAAATTGTCCAGAATGTCTTGGTATGCTGATGCCTTAAGAGTTCCCTTTACTGGAACTAAGGGGCCAAGCCCAACCCCTGAAAAACAACTCCACATCATAACCCCCCCTCCACCAAATTATTTTGTCAGGTGCACAAAGCAAGGTCCATAAAGACATGGATGAGCGAGTTTGAGGTGGAGAAACTTGACTGGCCTGCACCTCAACCCGATAGAACATCTTTGGGATGAATTAGAGCGGAGACTGTGAGCCAGGCCTTCTCGTCCAACATCAGTGCCTGACCTCACAAATGCGCTTCTGGAGGAACGGTCAAACATTCCCATAGACACTTCCCAGAAGATTTGAAGCTGTTATAGTTGCAAAGGGTGGGCCAACTCCATATTGAATCCTACAGACTAAGACTGGGATGCCATTAAAGTTTATGTGTGTGTAAAGGCAGGTGTCCCAATACTTTTGATAATATATTGCACCTGGGAATGTCTACTTTCCAAAAAGGGGTAATTTGGGGAGTATTTGTACTGTTCTTGGGCCGCAAGAAATGAGATCAGTAAATGAGGATTGATCACTTTCCAGATATATCCCATAGTTTGTGGACTCTATAAATTTCACACAGACTAAATAATAAACACTGATTTGGGTTATTTTCACCAAAGAAATGGAGCAGAATACATTTTGGCTTAAATTCATGAAGAAAGATCTTTTATTTGCAAAACTTTATAACCGAAACTAAGAAAAACTTAATCTTTTCCAAATTGTCTGTCTTTTTTTCATTTATTTAGCAAAAAATAAAAACCCAGAGGTGATTAAATACCACCGAAAGGAAGGTGATATGATAAAAATGTAATATAGGTACAGTGTAGCACGACCGTGCAATTGGCATTCAAAGTGTGACAGCGCTAAAAGCTGAAAATTGGCCTGGGCAGGTTGGGGGTGAAGGGGCCCGGTATTGAAGCAGTTTCTGTCCCTTGGATTCTATCCAAGTGACCAAGACTATAAAAGACCTTTATCTTTTTTCTGGGAACCTCACTTTTTGCTATTTATATGATAAAGATCGATTAAATGAGAATCTTGAATGTGAATTGACTGAACGAACCAAACACTTCACCATGGATGAATACCGAGCCCTCCGGGACCTGATGTTACTCTATGATGAAGGAGCAATTGAAGATGCACCTGTTGGTTCGGCCCTTGACACACCCCTTGGGACCCCGGAATAATCATACCTGGGGGCTGTGCTTATGGCTCAACCTGCACCCCCTATTTCCAAATTCAAAAACTAAATCCCAAAGATTTACAGATTTGATGACCTGCCCTATCATCTGGGCGTTCCTTTAACAAGCGATTAGGGATCTCAAGAGATGCCAGTGGAGGGAATTCTTACCTAACCGCACCATTCAACAATTCAAAGCTTTAAATCAACTCCAAAGATGCACGGACATTATAATAAAACCCTCTGACAAGGGCGGCAACATTGTCATAATGACACATGACCAGTATCAAACTATGTCCTGCGATGTACTTAACAATTCCACCTGGTACCAACCCATCTCACAATCAGTCATTCAACACTTTATCCAAGAGTTCCGTGAACTCTGTACCGGGGCATTTTGGAATGGCCTTATTGATAGAGACACACAGAATTACCTCGTAGTTAAGCACCCTCAAACTCCAACGTTCTATACATTACCTAAAACACACAAGGACCTACAACACCCGCCAGGGCGGCTCATCATGTCTGGAATTGGCTCATTGACAGACAATGCCAGTAAATTTGTGGACAACTCCTTGATGCCACACGTATTGGAACTACCGTCCTATATACGTGATACATCTGACCTCCTAAAACATATAGACGGGATCCAGGTACCTGGGGACTCCTTGTGGCAATAGATATAGAGGCTTTGTACTCTAGTATCCCCCACGAGGGGGGGATCTCCATGGCTGAATCCTTTCTGATAGAGCAGGATCACACTAGATGGCCATTCAATAGGTTCATTCTTGAACTCTTGCGATTTATTCTTACTAGGAATTATTTTTTATTTGATGGTCAGTGCCACCTGCAAACCCAAGGAGTTGCCATGGACACTTCGTGTGCCCCGGCAAATGCGTATCTTTACCTAGGGGGGTGGGAGAGGGGTGTCTTTGCGGATGACATGTTCTCTTGGTACCTTCCATATGTCCTATTTTGGTTTAGGTTCATTGATGAACTGACCTGTTTGTGGTCTGGACAGGCCCTCATGAACTACTAGTTGGATTAATTCAGAGACGTAATACCAATGAACTAAACCTTACCTGTTCCTATAGCATCAGTGAGTCCTGGATATCTTTCCTGGACCTACTGATCATAAAGGACGAAGATGGTTATCTAACCACAGACCTGTACCGTAAGCCGACATCCGGAAGCACACTCCTCTATGCGTCTAGTGCGCACCCAAAATCCCTAGTATGCAGTATTCCCTATGCGCAGTACCTCCGTTTAGAAGGAACTGCGTTAGGGAAGAAGATTTTCATGTCCAAGCAAACCTCTTGTGGGAACGACTTCTCCAACGAGGCTACCCCTCCCCCCCAACTAATTTAAGGAAGGCCCTCGCACATACAAGATCTTCTCTGCTCTACACTGTCCACCAACCTAAACTATCTGAAACAGTTAAAATGGTGACTCCCTATTTGGCCCGTCACGGCCAAATGAGACACATATTATCTAAACACTGGCACCTACTTAATGAACACCACATCATTGGCAAATATGTCAAACCAACCCCGGAACTTGTATTTCGCCGAGCAAAATCCCTTAGGGACTGTTTAACTTCTAGCCACTACCATGGGCCTGAGTCAACCCCACGGGGACGGAGAGGTACGTCCCCTTGTGGATTGGCCCAGATGTCCTTGGGTGGCCAATATTACTTCATCAACATTACCCAATGGTGAGCGATTTGCACCAAGATTTTCGGCCAACTGCCACACCACTGGTGTAATTTATTTGATCATTTGCGAATGCCGTGGGTTCTACGTAGGGAAAACCATGCGAGAATTGCAACAACACATAGGTGACCGTGTTTTTGGCCTATACCATAAATACAACCCCTATGTTGTGCAATTTATGGTATTGGAGGTGATACCCCCTGATCCTAGGGGTGGTGATTGTGATAGAATTCTCCTACAGCAGGAGAGCCTCTGGATTGAGCGATTAGATGCTACTTTCCCTCCAGGCCTCAATGAGGTCAATTCATTCAAAACATTTCTCTAGTATACCCCCCCTTTCCATCCTCCCTTTTCCCCCGTGTTCCCCTTCCACTCTGGGTCATCCCTTGTATATTGAAGGTCATTACTTTGCATGTCTGCCAGTCTGGGGCCTCATTCATCGATGCTCAAGTAATAAATTCCGTTGTCTGGTGTAATCTGGGAATGATCCATTTGGACTATATTGCCCATATTTAAGTAGTATAGATACCTATGGCACAAATGTATATATTTGTAATCATTTTCTTCGTTCTTTTTCCATATATCACTGTTGTGTTATGTAATATTAAAAATTGTAATAGGTCGATGGCATTGCATTTCCCCGTTTCCACTACTTGAGGGTGCCAACCTGTGATCTGTTCTGTTCGGCAGAGATGTAGCCACCCTGGGGTGGGGTGGAGCTCAGCTGTGCCCTCCCCACCCTTACGTGTAATGGAGATTTGGGCTCTTCCACCCTTTGGTCTCCATTCGCGAGTGCGTGCGCAACCACTCATTGCGCATGCGCCGTACGGATGGCTTGACTCGGCGATGCCACACCCCGCCGACAGCCGGTGTGTGCACTGCCGAATTGGGTATTTAAGTGAGATGCCCCTGCTTGTTTAGTGTGAGGAGAGGACCTCAGGGCATGGGGACATGGAGCATTACGTCGGTGAGTCTTTGGGACTGCAACTATACCTGATAGTCCTATTATGGACACGCTTCAATACTATGACCTGATTATTGAATCTTATAACCGCAGCTTGGTGACAGCCCTGGAAGTGGATCCCACTGGCCAAACCTATGTTATCGGTTGTTTGGTATCTCAGCCTGTTAGACTCACCGCGCTCTCCACCCAAGCCCTGGGATATTTTGCCTTGTTTTAGTTTCTACTTTATGGTACTTCTTGCTGGGCCTTACTTGTCCCTTCCTTTCCCTTTCTCCCCTTCCCCCCCTCTTTCCTTCTCCCCCCATGCCTCCCCTTTCCCTCCCTTCCCAACCTCGCTCCAGGCCATGTGACTTACCATCCTATATATTCTCAATATATTTTATCTGTAGAGTACCCTCAATATTGGACCCCCACACATACCCCTTCTCTGCCGACTAGGAACATTGTGTGCAGGTCGTGCTTCTTGGTGGAATAGGGCATATAGGTAAGCCATTCGCCCTAGATTTTACCCTCCCCACTATGTATCAACCTCTATACTTGTAAAAGGTGTTGTCATTGTTATTGTTTTTTGCTATTTCTATTACCATAGATATCTCTCCAGAGGAAGCGGACCAATTCCGCGAAACATGTAGAGATCCAATGATGTCTGTGGCTCACACCATACTGTATCCCCTCCCACCATTGGGGAACTATGTACTCTTGGTGACCATTGTTTTAAAATATATGTTTGCTTCGTCTCCACAAATATTCTTTATGGATTGAACAATAAACTATTTTACAATTTTTTTATCACCATTGTTTGATTAAATTATCATATCGTAAGGTGCCGTGATAGTCCAACTTATTTTTATAAGCCAGTTTATCTTCTTGTAATTGGAGGTTGGTTGGGGACCAACCTACCCATAACTTTCATTGAAGCTGTTAAACAGATTAAACTTTAGCTTTGAATACAAAGTACGTCAGCTACATATTTTGAGTTATTATTGTTGTGATTTCCTGGTGATAATTCATTTTTATGTGACTTTGCCTTTTTGTAATGCTTGTTCTTCCCTATATTTCTTGTGTTATCTTCTTGCCTCAGTTTATTTCTGTCTTCATTGTTTTTTCTTGCACCAAAATACAGAGATGTGTAGATAAGACACTAGAGGGAGCTTTACATGGGATTCAGCCTCTGTGCTACTTAACCACTTCAGCCCCGGAAGTATTTCACACTTTAGGACCAGAACACTTTTTGCGATTCGGCACTGCGTCGCTTTAACTGACACTTGCGCGGTTGTGCGACGTTGTACCCACACAAAATTTGCGTCCTTTTTTTCCAACAAATAGAGCTTTCTTTTGGTGGTATTTGATCACCGCTGCGTCATTTCTGATCACCGCTATAAACAAAGAAAGAGCAACAATTTTGCAAAAATAACCCAATATTTCTTACTTTTAGCTAAAATTCAAATCCAAAAAAAAAAAAATTAAACAAATTTTTTTCATCAGTTTATATTCTTCCTCATATTTTTGGTAAAAAAAATTCGTAATCGGCGATTATTGATTGGTTTGCGTAAAAGTGGTCGCGTTTACGGATGATAATTCATTTCTGGGGTTTTTATTTTATTTTTTACAAGTAATGGTGGCGATCTGCGATTTTTAGCGGTACTGCGATATTGGGGCGGACATTTTTGACTCTTTTTTGGGACCAATGACATTTATACAGCGATCAGAAATTTAAATGTCCACTGATTACTGTATAAATGTCATTGGCTGTGAAGAGGTTAACCTGCAGGGCGGATCTAGGGGTTAACAGTGTTCCCTGGGTGTTCTTACTGTGGGGGGGCTGAGCTAACATGGACATAGGAGATCTAACTGATAGATCTCCTATGTCCCCATTGAAAGAGCTGGGAACCGCCGTGTTTACATCGGCGGTTCCCTGCTCTTGGGCTGTAGCAGCTCATCACGGCTCGCCGGCGGACATCGGGTCTGCCCGAGCCGCGGGCACACTCCTCCGGAGTGTGTCGGGCACGAGAGCGCACCAGTGGCGGCGCGCAATCGCCCCCTAGCTGCGCCTGTGCGAATCGCCACCTTTTTACAGCGATTCACGCTCAGCGTCCACACCACCGCCGTAAACAGGGGCGTAACGATAGGGGTTGCAGGGGTTGCAATTGCAACCGGGCCCCATGGTCCAGGGGGCCCATGTGCCTCCCTTGTACACCTGAATAGGAGGGATGCCGGGGGTGGCATTTAGAGGACCCAATCTCCTCCATTTTCCTCTATCCAGTTTATCCCTGGGGCCTGCTGCAGAACTTGTGAAAGGGCCCCGCTGCAGTACCGTAATAAAGGGACCCACGATATGAGTAAAGGGCCCCAGGATCAGTGGGAAGAGGGAAGGGCCCTGGCCAGGGGTCAGGGGGCCCTTCATAATTTCTTGCACCGGGGCCCTGAAGGTTCTAGTTACGCCTCTGTGCGTAAATATACAGCACGCGGTGTGGAACCGGTTAAAGTGTACTGGCAGAGACTTTATACCAATATCCGTTGTCTGTTTCATCTGAGTCCAAGAGTTTATTTCTTTTATTAGGGAATTAATGATTCCAGAATAATGCCACGGCTTTCTAAAATATTACTACGTTTAACCCTTTCTCTGCTGTTGACCTATGCCATACGTCGGCAGAAGCGTAGGGTTTTGCAGACACTCCATGTAAATGTAGCGCTACCCCCGCAGGAACGGCTGGTGAATAGGGATCCTCCACCAGGGGTCTCAAACTGGTGGCCCTCCAGCTGGTGCAAAACGACAAGTCCCACGAGGCGTTGCAAGGCTGACATTTACAAGCAGTGGCAGCCCAAACAGCTTTAGTCTTCCACAGTGCCGGTTGTTGTGCACGGATTGTAGAGTTGGCCGGGAGAGGAATTATCCACCTGATATGCTGTGCACAAGCCCTCCTCTTGTGAGTGTAACCCCTGTTGATTTTAATTAGTTTTTGACTTAATAAACTATATTGCACTATGGCGGCTGTGCGCTCTCTCTCTCTTCCTTTTCATTGCAGAGTTTATGTCACCACCCAGGGGATTTTAGAGGGAGCTGCAACCCCAAGATGTACTTCAACTGGTCGGTTTGTTTACACTCTGTGTCCATTTTTGGCTTAAGTTGTGTTGGATTTGCGCATACTGGTGTTTCTAAATCACTTCAAGGAGGAGAACGGAGCAGTGACACTGCAGGCGGGTCAGCCGCTGGTGGCAGGGAGGGGCGGAGCAGGGCTCCGGAGAATCGGAGAAGTGGTGGTGAGGTTGGTGTAGAGCAGGCATTGCTGGGGGAAGACCATGCAGAGTGTAGCTCGTGGCATGCGTGAACCAAGACGCCCCACACATGCCGCAAGCATTTCCGGGACTCAGCCCTGATTCACTGGGACCCTGGGACATGGATCAATTTCCGGGACGGTCCCGGCGAATCAGGGACGGTTGGGAGGTATGATTTACCTGCACTAACAAACTGTGTACATTCCCAATCTGACAATCCAGATGTCGCTACATAAGTATCACAAGACACATTTTTGGCTTTAACGCCTGTTTCACATCTCAAAAATGAAAGAAATAAGAAAAAAAAAATGAGACCTTGAAGAAACCAAAAACAACTATTTCACGCAATATATAAAATTGAATAAAAAACAATTTTCATTTCATGACATATTAAAATATATTTGTAAAAACCATCACAAACATTTTTTCTGCAGATATGAGCAGCAGTTTCAGCTCTGCATATTTCATGGTATAGGCTTCCTCAGGTGTCTTATGAATGCTGCATATGCATGTTGCTTCTCAGCATTTCTGCAGTGGTTTTTGCATTTTTGGACATGCAATTTTACCATGTTTTTTTGGAAACTGTCCATAATTTGACGGTTGGCAGCACTGATAGCGGGTGTTGCCAGGTAGAAGGGAGGGAAAACAGCAATGCCCATTCCCGAATCTCTCCTGGCTAATAAGACCACAGAAGTGGCACATATTGCATCATTTCCATTTTCCACTGTCATGGTGAGAAGTGGTGGTAAGGTTGGTGCGGAGCAGGCATTGCTGGGGGAAGACCATGCAGAGTGTAGGCCCCGGCGTGCGGGAACCAAGACGCCCCACACACTCCACGAGAATTCCGGGACTCAGCCCTGTTTACTTGGGACCCTGGGACATGGATCAATTTCCGGGACGGTCCCGGCTAATCAGGGGCGGTTGGGAGGTATGATTTACCTACATTAACAAACTATGTACATTCTCAATCAGACACGCTAGATGTCGCTACATAAATATCACAAGACACATTTTTGGCTTTAATGCTTGGCTCACATCTCAAAATCAAAGAAAGAAGAAAAATGAGACTTTGAAGTAGCCAAAAACAACTACTTCACACAATATATAAAACTGAATAAAAAACGATTTTCATTTCATGACAGTGAAGGAATTACACCAGTTTGTATATGTGACTCCCACTTTTTAAGGGACCAAAAGTAATGGAACAATTGGCTGCTCAGCTATTCCATGGCCAGGTGTGTGTTATTCCCTCATTATCCCATTTACAAGGAGCAGATAAAAGGTCCAGAGTTCATTTCAAATGTGCTATTTGCATTTGCAATCTATTGCTGTCAACTCTCAATGTGAGATCCAAAGAGCTGTCACTATCAGTGAAGCAAGCCATCATTAGGCTGAAAAAACAAAACAAGCCCATCAGAGAGATAGCAAAAACATTAGGTGTGGCCAAATCAACTGTTTGGAACATCCTTAAAAAGAAAGAATGCACTGGTGAGCTCAGAAACACCAAAAGACCCGTGACACCACGGAAAACAACTGTGGTGGATGACCGAAGATTTATTTCCCTGGTGACGAAAACACCCTTCACAACAGTTGGCCAGATCAAGAACAATCTCCAGGAGGTAGGTGTATGTGTGTCAAAGTCAACAATCAAGAGAATACTTCACCAGAGTGAATACAGAGGGTTCACCACAAGATGTAAACCATTGGTGAGCCTCAAAAACAGGAAGGCCAGATTAGAGTTTGCCAAACAACATCTAAAAAAGCCTTCACAGTTCTGGAACAACATCCTATGGACAGATGAGACCAAGATCAACTTGTACCAGAGTGATGGGAAGAGAAGAGTATGGAGAAGGAAAGGAACTGCTCATGATCCAAAGCATGCCACCTCATCAGTGAAGCATGGTGGTGGTAGTGTCATGGCGTGGGCATGTATGGCTGCCAATGGAACTGGTTCTCTTGTATTTATTGATAATGTGACTGCTGACAAAAGCAGCAGAATTAATTCTGAAGTGTTTCAGGCAATATTATCTGCTCATATTCAGCCAAATGCTTCAGAACTCATTGGACGGCGCTTCACAGTGCAGATGGACAATGACCCAAAGCATACTGCAAAAGCAACCAAACAGTTTTTTTAAGGGAAAGAAGTGGAATGTTATGCAATGGCCAAGTCAGTCACCTGACCTGAATCCAATTGAGCATGCATTTCACTTGCTGAAGACAAAACTGAAGTGAAAATGCCCCAAGAACAAGCAGGAACTGAAGACAGTTGCAGAAGAGGCCTGGCAGAGCATCACCAGGGATGAAACCCAGCGTCTGGTGATGTCTATGCATTCCAGACTTCAGGCTGTAATTGACTGCAAAGGAATTGCAACCAAGTATTAAAGAGTGAAAGTTTGATTTATGATTGTTAATCTGTCCCATTACTTTTGGTCCCTTAAAAAGTGGGAGGCACAAATACAAACTGTTGTAATCCCTACACCGATCACCTGATTTGAATGTAAATACCCTCAAATTAAAGCTGAAAGTCTGCAGTTAAAGCACATCTTGTCTGTTTCATTTCAAATCCATTGTGGTGGTGTATAGAGCCAAAAACATTAGAATTGTGTCGATGTCCCAATATTTATGGACCTGGCTGTAGGCTTCCTCAGGAGTCTTATGAATGCTGCATAGGCATGTTGCTTTTGAGCGTTTCTGCAGTGGTTTTTGTGTTTTTTTTTTTTCATTTTTCATGATTTGACGCTGTTTTTTGCAAACTGTGAATAGTTTTACAGACAGTTGGCAGCACTGATAGCGGGTGTTGCCAGGTAGAGGGGAGGGAAAACAGCAATGCCCATTCCCAAATCTCTCCTGGCTAATAAGACCCCAGAAGTGGCACATATTGCGTCATTTCCATTTTCCACTGCCATGGTGGAGGGCATGGAAAATATCAGAGGTTTAACCGCTTCTTGTCCAGCAACATACCGGTACGTCTGTAGATAGGAAGGGTGGTATCTCAGTCATCGTTGCAGCCGGCGATTTTTAAGCAGTTAAAAGTAATCTAAAGAGGCACACATGCAAAATCATGCTCTGGTCTGGCACACATACAGTATGTAAACAGCCATAACACCACACATGTGAGGTATTGCCGCAAATGTCAGAGCGAGAACAATAATTCTACATGCAGACCTCCTGCGTAACCCTAAACTGGTAACCTGGCCGCAAAGTGTCGCCTATGGGGATTTTTATGTACCGTACTTTGGCGCCGTTCCCACGGGTGAATGCAATTTTAAAGGGTGACTTGTTTGGTATCTATTTAATTTACTCAGAATAACATCATATTTTTTTAATTCACCAAAATAATTAGGTATTATGTTGTGTTTTTGCGCATTAAAATCCATTAAAGTGTATTTTTTCCAAAAAATGTACGTTTGAAAAACTGCTGCGCAATTTTTTTTTTTTAGCATATACAGTATATATATATATATATATATATATATATATATATATATATATAAAAAGTAAAATAAATAAGAAAAACATTTTTTAAAAATGTAAAGTGCTCCTGATGAGTGGATCATAACTTCACGAAACGCGTAGAGCCGATATATGCCGTATTAATTATTATTCAAGTTGTCTTATGCTGCAGAGATTGTATTGTATGGAGCCAATTTTTATCATTTGTGAATTATGTATTTGTTTCCAGTTCATATGTTACATTTTTTAGTAGAGACAATGTGCCCAAAATATATAGTAGAGGCAATGTGCCCAATATATGTATTAAAAGATGTATGGATTGTCTACAGTACTACCTCGATGAAAGTCGCCTCAATAAAAACGCATGTTTTTTACAACCCGTGTGTCTCATTTAAAGTCCCAAAAAACCCACCTTTTTGTATTTTTTAAAAATGTAAAGCGTCCCATCCTTCCGTGCTTGCGCACAGAAGCGAACACATACGTGAGTCGTGCCCGCATATGTTAAAGGTGCTAACGTGAGGTATTGCCGCAAACGTTAGAGCGAGAGCAATAATTCTAGTGCAAGACCTCCTGTGTAACTTTAACCTGTACAAATTTTTAAAGCATTGCCTATGGAGATTTTTAAGTATCGTAGTTTGTCACATTTCCACGGCCGTGTGCATAATTTTAAAGCATGGCATGTTAGGTATCTATGTACTCAGTGTATCATCATCTTTCACATTTTATCGGGCTAAATTTAGTGGGGTTTTCTTTTAACCACTTCTGGACCGCCTCACGTACATTTACTGCAGCAGAGTGGCAGCGTACCGCGAATCGCCGTCTATAAACGGCGGCTCGTGCGTGCGCGGTAGCGAGAGGGAGCGCACCGCCGGTGGCGCGCTCACGTACCCACCGCACTCTACAGAAGTGTGGCCGTGGCTTGGGCGGACTCGATGTCCGCCGGCGAGCCGTGATTGCCTGGCAGGGAAGAAAAACGGTGAACCGCCCATGTAAACACGGCGGTTCCCCGTTCTGTCAGGCGGCATGTAAGAGATCTACTGATCACTGTCACTGGGATCAGTTAGATCTCTGGTGCCCCTGACAGCCCAGCCCCCTCACAGTTAGAACACGCCTAGGGAACACAGTTCACCCCTAGATCTCCCCCTGCAGGTTAACCCCTTCACTGCCAATGACATTTATACAGTAATCAGTAGATATTTAAATTTCTGATCGCTGTATAAATGTCATTGGTCCCAAAAAGGTGTCAAAATTGTCCAACATGTCTGCTGCAATATCGCACTCCCAATAAAAATCGCAGATCGCCGCCATTACTAGTAAAAAAAAAATTGTAAAAACGCCAGAAATTAATTCTCATGGTTTGTAAACGCGGTAACTTTTGCGCAAACCAATCAATAAACGCTGATTGCAATTTTTTTTTTACCAAAATTATGAGGAAGAATATAAAGCGACCAAAACCAATAAATAAATTAGTTTTTTTTGTATATATATATTTTTTGGGATGTGTATTTTAGCAAAAAATAAATGTTTTTTTTTTTTGGAAAATTGTCGCTCATTTTTTTTGTTTATAGCGGTGATCAGAAATTACGCAGAGGGGATCAAATACCACCAAAAGAAAGCTCTATTTGTGGGGAAAAAAGGACGCAAATTTCGTTTGGGTACAACGTCGCACGACCGCGCAATTGTCAGTGAAAGCGACGCAGCGCCGAATCGCAAAAAGTGCTCTGGTCCTAAAGGGGGAAATCCTTCCGGTCCTTAAATGGTTAATTCATTAAAGTGTATTTTTGAAAAACAAAATTGCATTTGAAAGACCGCTGCGCAAATACAGTGCAACATGAAATATTGCAACGACTGCCATTTTATTCTATAGGGTCTCTGCTAATATATATATATTTATTGTTTGGGGGTTCTAAGCAATTTTCTAGCAAAAAATATTAATTTACGCTTGTAAACAAGAAAGTTCCACAAAAGGCCTGGTCAGCAAGTGGATATAGCAGTAAAGTTAAGCAAAACAAGTGTAAGATATTAAGGTTATACCCAAGAAACCCAAAAAGTTTTGACCCCACCCCACCCTCACATACGCATGTAAACACACAGGTAGGGGGGCACCTATGTACAAAAACATTGATGGCACTATAAATGTTACATAGCATCGGAGTGAGAGCGATAATTCTGGGGTCACCATTCGCAGTTAACTCAAAACTAGTTTCTAGTCAACCGTGACCGTGGCTAATCTAAACATCTCTGCGTAAAAACAAGGAAGAGAGAAAAAAAATAAGCAAGAGCATTAGAAACAAGGAAGAGCGATACGAATAAGGAAGAAGAAGTACAGTTCCTTGAAAAAGTATTTACACCCCTTGAAATGTTCCACATTTTGTCATGTTACAACCAAAAATGTAAACTTATTTTATTGGGATTTTATGTGATGGTCCAACACAAAGTGGCACATAATTGTGAAGTGGAAGGAAAATGATAAACGGTTTTCACCTTTTTGTACAAATAAATCTGTGAAAAGTGTGGGGTGCATTTGTATTCAGCCCCCTTTACTCCGATACCCCTAACTAAAATCTAGTGGAACCAATTGCCTTCAGAAGTCACCTAATTAGTAAATAGAGTCCACCTGTGTGTAATTTAATCTCAGTATAAATGCAGCTGTTCTGTGAAGCCCTCAGAGGTTTGTTAGAGAACCTTAGTGAACAAACAGCATCATGAAGGCCAAGGAACACACCAGACGGGTCAGGGATAAAGTTGTGGAGAAGTTTAACCACTTCAGCCCTGGAAGGATTAACCCCCATCCTGAGATTCGGCACTGCGCAACTTTAACTGACAATCGCGCAGTCGTGCGACATTGTACCCAAACAAAATTGATGTCCTTATTTCCCCACAAATAGAGCTTTCTTTTGGTGGTATTTGATCACCTCTGCCTTTTTTATTTTTTGCGCTATAAACAAAAAAAGAGCAACAATTTTGAAAAAAAAAACTATATTTTTTTTGCTATAATAAATATCTAAAATATATATATATAAAAACAATTGTATTCATCAGTTTAGGCCAAAATGGATTCTTCTACATATTTTTGGTAAACAAAATCGCAATAAGCGTTTATTGATTGGTTTGTGCAAAAGTTATCGCGTCTACAAACTACAAGAATTGATTTATGGCGTTTTTATTATTATAATTTTTTTTTATACTGGTAATGGCGGCGATCTGCGATCTTTAGCGGGACTGCCATATTACGGCGGACACTTTTGACACTTTTTTGGGACCTTTGACATTTATACAACGATCAGAGCTAAAAATAGCAACTGATTGCTGTATAAACTTCACTGGCAGGGAAGGGGTTAACCTGTAGGGGGCAATCAAGGGGTTAACCGTGTTACCTGTGCGTGTTCTAACTGTGAGGGGGCTGGGCTGGCAGGGGCACCAGAGATCTAACTCATCCCAGTGACAGGGATCAGTAGGTTACCGTCATGCCACCTGACAGAACGGGAAACAGCCGTGTTTACATCAGTGGTTCCCCGTTCTTCCTCTGTAGTAGGCGATCGCGTGTCGCCGGCAGACATCGAGTCCACCCGACCCGCGGCCACACTCACGCACCTCCAGCTGTTGTAGAACTACATTTCCCATCATGCTTCTGGGAGTAATTGTATCCATCAGCCTTGCAATGCCTCATGGGAAATGTAGTTCTACAACAGTTGGAGAGCCGCAGGTTCCCTACCCCTGCTTTAGATGATCGCACCTCTCCACACACAGTTCTCCCAATATCCCTTGAAATATTACAATTGTTAACCCCAGACTTAATTTTACCCATTTGGTTAACAGACCATGCGGCCCATACTTCTGAACTTCGTGCCACATTGTCTTATAAAACATGTGCACAAATCCAAGAAATGTATAATGCCCCTGAGAAAGACTTCCCTAACTATTATAGAATTCAACATTGTCTCTCTTCCTACCCTCACCTCGAAGGTGCTATACCCAGGGCAGTCTTAATGCATGGGCACTGCCAAGGGGCCCCAGGTGCATGTGGGCTTCATGATAATCTTGCATTACATCATACTTGCCAACTGTCCTGGATTTGCTGGGACAATTATGCTTTTTATTAAGCTGCCCTGAGATGGCAGCATCCTGGAATCTGTACTGTGCCCTCCTGATCCCAGTATTGTGCCCTTCTGCCTCCTCCCCTGTACTGTACCCTTTGGGTTGATTAGTCTTTGATTTATGGCATGTTTTCCTATTGTTTTACAATTTTATTGTTTATGATTTTATTGAAAGTACTAATAAATATGTGTTTAATTCTGTCAACTATTTATACTTTAATCCTTGAAAGTAGGTGTGTAAATTGGGGCAGGCTGGTTAAAGCCCCACTGCACTGCATTGCTTTGCCCAGGGGCCCATGGTGCTATTAAGACGGCCCTGGCTATAACTACTGAATTTTGGAACTATCCCTCCTACTGATACCAACAATGGGGCACTATTCCTCCTACTAGAGTTGATCGAACACCTGGACGTTCGGGTTCAGCCGGTTCGGCTGAACTTTCCGAAAACGTTCGGGTTTGGTACCGAACTTCATCCGAACTTTAACCCGGACACCGAACCCCATTGAAGTCAATGGGGACCCGAACTTTTCGGCACAAAAATGACTGTAAAAAAAGTCCTGGAAAGTGCTAGAGGGCTGCAAAAGGAAGAAAAATGGGAGAATGGGAGATGTTTGCAGATCTGCAATCTGTCCCTCAAAGCAGTAGTGATCTCTACCTAGTCCAGTATCAGATCGTTCTGTAATGCAGGATGAGATGTTATAGATCTACAATCGTTCCCTCAAAGCAGTAGTAGTAATCTCTAGCTAGTTATTATGACTGCAATCTGTCCCTCACAATCTGTCCCTCACAGCGCCGGCAGCATCCTCTCCCTACACTAACCTGAGAGCATGTGACATGCAGCACTGTGACTCCAGCCTCATATAGAGGCTGGGTCACACATCATGCACTGGCCAATCACAGCCATGCAATTAGTAGGCATGGCTGTGATGGCTTCTAGGGAAAACCAGTGAAACGCTTGTTGATTGGCTGCCCTGCAGCTATTCAACATGCGTGATAAAAAAAAATACCAGAACCCAGGACCCAAACCCGAACGTTTTCCCGAACGTTCGGGTTCGGATTCGGGACACGGACACCCGAAAGTTCGGTACAAACCCGAACTTTACAGTTCGGGTTCGCTCAACTGTAGTCACCAGTCCTCAGAAGGGATGTGCTAGAGCTGGAGAGAGTCCAAAGAAGGGCAACAAAACAAATGAGGGGACAGGAGGAACTCAACTACTAGGAACGACTGGTCTGGTATGGATTTTAAGGGGAACCCTGCGACAATTTTTAAAAAAAAAAATGATGTGATGGTCCCCCCAAATTCCATACCAGGCCCTTCTGGCATGGCAGGAGGGGATGGGGTCGAGCGAGTGCCCCCCCCTCCGAACAATACCAAGCCCCATGTCCTCAACATGGGGAAGATGCTTTGAGGTCCCCCCAAAGCACCTTGTTCCCATGTTGCTGGGGAGAAGGGCCTCATCCCCACAACCCTTGGTGGTTGTGGGGGTCTGCAGGCAGGGAGCTTATCAGAATCCGGAAGCCTGCTTTAATAAGGGGGCCTCCATATCCCGACCCCCCCTATGTGAATAGGTATGGGGTACCCATTCACCAAAAAAGGAGTAAAGTGGTACAAAAAACAAGAGACAGTTTTTGACAAGTCCTTTATTGTGTAAAATAGCTCTTTTCTTCTTACTTCCTCCATCTTCTCCTGCCCCGGTCCTTCTTCTGGTCTTCTGTTTCTTCTTCCGGTCTTCTTCCTTCCTCTCTTCATCTTCAGTCTTTATCTCCTTCTTCCTTCTTCTTTCACCGCCCCCGCTGCCGCAGCCGTGCCGTCCAGAGGTGTCTCCCAGAATGGGCCGTCTTAAGTTTGACATTTCTTTTATAAGAAGGGGCGGGGCCATCCGGTGATGTAAATGGGTGACCCGCCCCCTCTGACAATGAATGACCGGAAAGTATCCTCCCCACGTTGAGGCCATGTGGCCTGGTATGGTTTGCGGGGGGGGGCACTCGCTCGTCCCCACCCCCTCCTGCCATACCAATGCTGCATGCTCAGAAAGGGGTCTGGTTTGGATTATGGGGGGACTCACATTTTTTTAATTTAAATTAGGCGCAAGGTTCCCCTTAAAATTCATGCCAGACCTGAATGGCCTGGTATGGACTAATTTTTTACATTTTGGCACGAGGTTCTCCTTAAAATCCATAACAGACCTGAAGGGCCTGGTTTGGATTTTGGGGGGACCCCCACGTCTGACTGTATACAGATCGCTCTATCTATCTATCTATCTATCTATCTATCTATCTATCTATCTATCTATCTATCTATCTAGTATATATTTCACTCTACACTAAACTGCCTTTATTAAAGTATATATTGCACTTACATCGAAATTGTAAAAACAAGCAAGGTCTCCAGTCTCATATATACACCAATGAGTAGCGATGGGTGACGCTCGTCCCAGCACCTCCCCCATACGGGTTACGTCATCACGCGTCTTCTCAGGGCCGTCATAATATCATCATGGGCCCCTGGGCAAAGTAATGCACTGGGGCCCCTACCAACCTGTCCCAATTTACACACCTACTCCCTGGATTAAAATATAAATAGCTGATAGAATTAAGAATAAAACATATTATTATTAGTACTTTCAATTAAAGGGGGTGATAAGAGCACAATA
>BLSH010029775.1:249337-278056 GCA_018402905.1 Glandirana rugosa
AACTTTATTATTATCGAATAATAGTAAATATTAAATTTTATTATTTAATTATTGAATAATAAAGTTTACAAGGAGGAATAAAGGCTTTAAGGCTTTAAGCCTTTATTCTCATTTGAAATAATAAGTTATTAATTTATTATTTTAAATTATAAATGATAATAAGCTATTATTATTTCAAATGTTCTGCCTTATTTCCGAATTTACGAATTTCGGAAATAAGGAAGAACATTTGAGATAATAAGTTATTGATTTATTATTTTAAATGATAAATTATAATAAGCTATCATTATTTTAAATGTTTTTCCTTATTTCCGACTTCTGCAGTTTGTGACTGTATAAATGCATACTGTATGTATGTGTGTGTGCATACTGGGTGTGTATATACTGTGCTTATATTATATGTAAACACACAGTATACATACAATATACATCCAATATACACACAGTATATACACCCCCAGTATACACACACACACATACATACAGTATGCATATATACAGTCACACACTGCAAAAGTCGGGAATAAGGAAAAACATTTGAAATAATAATAGCTTATTATAATTTATAATTTAAAATAATAAATCAATAACTTATTATTTCAAATGTTCTTCCTTATTTACGAAATTCGTAAATTCGGAAATAAGGCAGAACATTTGAAATAATAAGTTATTAATTTATTATTTTTACTTATTATAAATTATAATAAGCTATTATTATTTCAAATGTTTTTCCTTATTTCTGACTTTTGCAGTGTGTGACTCTACATGCATACTGTATGTATGTATGTATATGTACAGTCACACACTGCAAAAGTCGGAAATAAGGAAGAACATTTGAAATAATAGCTTATTATATTTCATAATAAGTTAAAATAATACATTAATAACTTATTATTTCAAATGATCTTCTTTATTTCCGAAATTCGGAAATTCGGAAATAAGAAAAACGTTTGAAATAATAATAAATACCTATTAAATTATAGGTATTGGAAATTTCTTGAAAATATGGCTATTAGTGATAAATTTCATATTTCAGTTCACTAACAGCCAAACTTTCAATGAAATTTCAATACCTATAATTTAATAGTTATTTATTATTATTTCAAACGTTCTTTCTTATTTCTGAATTTCGGAAATAAGGAAGAACACTTGAAATAATAAGTTATTCATTTATTATTTTAACTTATTATAAATTATAATAAGCTATTATTATTTCAAATGTTTTTCCTTATTTCCGAATTTCCGAATTTCGGAAATAAGGAAGAACATTTTAAATAAGTTATTGATTTATTATTTTAAATTATAAATGATAATAAGCTATTGTTGTTTCAAATGTTTTTCCTTATTCCCGACTTTTGCAGTGTGTGACTGTATATATGCATACTGTTTGTATGTGTGTGTGTGTGTGTGCATAGTGGGTGTGTATATACTGTGTGTATATTGGATGTATACTGTATGTATACTGTGTGTTTACATACAATATAAGCACAGTATATACACACCCAGTATGCACACACACACATACATACAGTAGGCATATATACAGTCACACACTGCAAAAGTCGGAAATAAGGAAAAACATTTGAAATAATAATATCTTATAATCATTTATAATTTAAAATATTAAATCAATAACTTATTATTTCAAATGTTCTTCCTTATTTCCGAAATTTGGAAATTCGTAAATAAGAAAGAACATTTGAAATAATAATAGCTTATTATAATTTATAAGAAGTTAAAATAATAAATGAATAACTTATTATTTCAAATGTTCTTCCTTATTTCCGAAATTCAGAAATAAGAAAGAACGTTTGAAATAATAATAAATTACTATTAAATTATAGGTATTGAAATTTCCTTGAAAGTTTGGCTGTTAGTGAACTGAAATATGAAATTTATCACTAATAGCCATATTTTCAAGAAAATTACAATAGCTATAATTTAATAGATCTTTATTATTATTTCAAACGTTTTTCTTATTTCCGAATTTCCGAATTTCGGAAATAAGGAAGATCATTTGAAATAATAAGTTATTGATGTATTATTTTAAATTATTATGAATTATAATAAGCTATTATTATTTCAAATGTTCTTCCTTATTTCTGACCTTTGCAGTGTGTGACTGTATATATGCATACTGTATGTATGCATGTGTGCATACTGGGTGTGTATATACTGTGCTTATATTGTATGTAAACACACAGTATACATACAATATACATCCAATATACATACAGTATATACACACCCAGTATGCACACACACATACATACAGTATGCATATATAGAGTCACACACTGCAAAAGTCGGAAATAAGGAAAAACATTTGAAATAATAATAGCTTATTATAATTTATAATAAGTAAAAATAATAAATTAATAACTTATTATTTCAAATGTTCTTCCTTATTTCCGAATTTCCGAAATTCAGAAATAAAAAAGAATATTTGAAATAATAATAAATAACTATTAAATATAGGTATTGAAATTTTCTTGAAAGTATGACTATTAGTGCTAAATTTCATATTTAAGTTCATTAACAGCCAAACGTTCAAGGAAATTCCAATACCTATAATGTAATAGTTATTAGTTAGTTATTATTTCAAATATTCTTAGTTTTTTCCAATTTTCGGATTTCCGAATTTCGTATTTTCATCTGCTCCGATTGCTGAATTTCTGAATTACAGCAAATGCCGAATTAACGCGAATTTCCGAATTACCGCAATTGCCGAATTACCGCAAATTTCCGAATTTCGGATTTCCAAATTTTTTAATTTCCGAAATGACAAATTACGAATTTTTTTAATTTCCGAATTTCCGAATTTCCGAATTCCGAATTTTTTGAATTTCCGAATTTCCGAGAAACTAAAAAAACGAATTTTTTAGCCATGCACAAGTCTAGTTTACACTTAGAGGCGCCTCCCTTTTGTTTCTTAATCAGAAACAAGACTACTCCAAGGGTCCCCCAGGCACACACCTCCCAAACAGTAGTGTTCCCTTAAAAACCAGGGCCCATAGTCAGTAGGCAAGAGGCCACCCTGCAGTGCTCTCCAAAAGTCCCTGTCCTGGTTGAGTCTGTCACATTTCTCCCCAGTCAAAGTAGACTAACAAAAGCTGTAATTTACGATATGTGTCTACGTCCCCTAACTGTCTTCTAAGCTCTTTTACATAGTCCTCCTCATTTAAGAGGATGACATTTCTTTATAATTATGCCCCTTGTATTCCGCAATTCATCAAGAGCCACACTTTCTGCCTTTGTTAGATTGTTAGAATGAAGCGTGTCCCAGTTCACATTATTAAGTTCACCACAAATCAAAGCATTGAATTGGTTAATATATTTATTTTTGGATAGGGGAAGCATCTTATTAGATTTAATTTTTAAATCAACCTGTGGAAGGGTAATGTTCTCATTGTCAAAAGAGCATTTGTCATCACAGGACCCTTCCTCAAAAAGGGCCAGTAGGTCTTCTAACGCCTTTTGGTTTTCCTTCTGCATATCCGACCGTGCCAGACCATCTAGGAAAAAGACAGACCCTTATTAAGAACCTGTAAATTACTCTCTTTTAAAGGAAAGTTAGATAGGTTAACAACTTTATTATCCGGGTACCCCATTAGGAAACCAGATCCTACTTGTTCCTCCTCTGGCTCCGCATTCACCCTCTGTGCTCTTGGCCCTCTCTTTCTGTGTCTTTTCCTGACTGATTTCTCTTTCTGGTTGTTTTCAGAATTCCTGTTCTCTCTATAGGTTCTCTTCTCGGGAAATGGCAGCTGGCCTGATCTAGGGCAAAAAAAGAAACTGACCGGGGCAACCCCCCACTATCAGTACCGCTATTCACTACTTCAGTATCCGAGTGTAGGCGGGGGATCTCCTACGCCGTCGTCTGTGTCTGTTGTGACCTTTCTGGGAAGAGAGATCAAAATTACCCCTTTCTCCAAGTCAAGTAGGTCCCTTTTAAATTTTGTTTGCTTTGTAATTCTTAAGTTCCTCTGTACTTTTTCAATTTCTTTTCTGACAATCTCATTCTGCCTTAAAAACTCCTCCTCTTCCTTCAAGTTATTCAATCCCTGAGTGCTTTCCTCTATCTCTCTTTTGAGTTCCTCCAGCTGAGCCTTTTCCTCCTCCACAATCAGCTTCATTAGACCCACACCATGTGTGATACAAAGATCTTTCCACTTGGTTATAAATTGGTCGTTGTGGTGGTGCTCAGCTGGAATGACCCTATCTTTTAGTCCCCTGGGTATAATCCTTTGGGAAACATAGTTCTGAAGAAACTACACGTCCCACTTTCGATTGAGATGTTTGATCAGTAGTTTTTTGTGTAGCTTGAAACATCTTGTAATTTCATCTTTCCTAGTCTCAATTTCAATTTGATCTCCCCCAAGTGCTGCTTTGATCTCTACACCAATCTCCTCCCCCAGCGCATATGCCATACTGGTATGTCCCAGAGAACGAGAGAAAACGCAGAGAGGCTATGAATAAGGATATATAATATAAGTTGAATACACTTTCAACTCTAATGCTCCAATAATTGAAGAGGAACAAAGGGGACAAAAAAAGGGGAAAATAATTTAAATAATAATAATAATGAAATACAAACACCTAAATCCTACTTATATTGACCTCTGACAGACACAGCGACAATAATGATAAACTACTCAAATCATAAAAACTATTTACACTCCGGATGGAAGGATCTTGGTTCCAAAAGGAAATATCAAAAAGGAATGTCCCACAGAGAAAAGGTCACCCGTACCCAGAGCACAAAAGTGATCAAAATGATAAAACAGGACTAGATATGATCAAAGGCGTAATGATAGGGGTTGCAATTGCCCATGGGCCCATGTGCCTCCCTTGTACAACTGAATAGGAGAGATGGCGGGGGTGGCATTTAGAGGACCCAATCTCCTCCATTTTCCTCTATCCAGTTTACTTGTCTTCTGCTGTTCCCAGGGTCCCTGTCTGCTTCCCTGGTCCCCCCACAGAGTTGTTGTCTTCCCCCTCCTCTCTCCTTCCAGCTGCTGTAGAAGATGTGTCATGATGGAGAGATGGGAACGGGTCGCTAAATTTGTAATTTACTGGCTCCTTCCTTTTCTGAATGGACAGAGTCAGTGATTGGTACCAATTGGTTCATTCATAACTGAAGCAAGGTAAACTGTTTTTTACTGTACTTCTGTCTCTGAATGAATGGGAGGCTCGGTGCACAGCTATTCCTGTCCATTCATTCTGTGCAGCTCATTACATCGATGGAGATTGAGGGCTGAGGTTTGTTTAGACCCCTGCCATCTCATCAAAGCCCCCCAGCAGAGCTCCTAAACAAATTGTGAAAATAAAATTGTAAAAGAAATAAAATTAAATGGTAAAAAAATAAATAAAATAAAAATTAAAACCTACTGACACCAGTGAGGGAACTCAGTGAGGTAATCAGGATTGCAAAGGTTGCAATTGGGCCCTGGCATTTCACCACCATGGGGAGGCCCAAAGAAGGCAGAAAGGTACTAATAAAAGGGACCCCAGATAGGAGTAAAGGGCCCCAGGATCAGTGGAAAGAGGGAAGGGCCCTGGCCAGGGGGCCCTTCATAATTTCTTGCACCGGGGCCCTGAAGGTTCTAGTTACGCCTCTGGATATGATATTGGGTTATCCTATCCACTCACTGCCCATCAGCTGCTATATGCCTTGTGCATGAGCCCTTTATGGTCAGATGTGTTCCTGCTGCATGTGTGGATAGCAAGTGATTATGAACAATGTGTTTATCACATCCATTTATCGCTTACCAGTAATACGCAGTGCATCAGCCGGAGGCACCTGTTGATTTTGTCCCGCATGTCCGGCTGCATGGATTTAATTGGACTTTATATCCTACTAACCATCCATGCCCGGATGGCTGGAAGCCCCTGATTACAGTCCACTTGTGCACGCACCCCCAGTGTATACAATGATTGGTTGTGACATCGATCCATATTTTTTGGACACTTCTGAGGAATTTCCTGTCTGGATGTATGATTGACTGGATGGCGTCCAGATGTGTGGTTTTAAGATTTTTATGACGATGTTGTCATTCATTTGGGTGGAGGGGATCTTGGTATTGTTCTATAAGAGTTTTTTATATAATTTTCTATGTGGATTAATAAACTTATTATATATTTTTTCTAATTTGGATAATCATGGTTATTTCATATCCCAGAGGCTTATATATATGGCGCTTTAGGGCAGCCTCTGCGCTGCCTTTATGAGATATCAACAGTGGTCAGAATGAATTAGCTTTTAGTATGTTTATCACAGTACTGACATGTATTAAGAGCACAAAGCAAGGTCCATAAATACATAGATGAGCAACTCCGTGTTGTACTCAACATGTTATTTATCACTACCCTTTGGACGTGCCCCTGTAACCAGTTTTCTATACAAGAACAAACCCTATGGTCCATGTCTACAGATCTCAGTTTGTAAATTAAGGGTCTATGGGGGACTATATGAAATGCTTTTGCAAAATCCAGATACACCACATCCACAGGCCTATCTTTATCTCAATGGTAGCTCACTTCCTTGTAGAATGTTAACAATAGAGATGGGCCGAAAGACCCCCTGTTCGGTTAGCGCCAGAAGTTAACGGAAAGTAGGGGCAGATCGGTGCCCAGCCAACACCCCGTAATTGCTTTTGGACAAAGCTAGACTATTACGGCACCTCTAAGGTATATAATAAGTCAAAACATATTTATAAAAATATAACACATTTTTATTGATACGTCATGATAAAGCAAGGCATTTAACCTTCAATCACAGACATGACATTAAAAACATATGATCACCAATATACATCCAACCCCCAAGGGGAAGATGTTGTGATGTCAAGCCATGGATATCAGTAGGTCTCTACATGTTTTGCAGAGATTATACACTTCCTCAGGAGAAATATCTGTGGTGGTGAAAATAAGAAATCAATGGATACCAACTCATATATAATACAATTCAATACAATGCATACAAATGGGGACATGCAAGATGGCTGGCTTAGCGCCAGAACTCTTGAACATCGTAAACATTTGGAAACAAATAATGAACTCCATTGAAGACTATGAGACTCGAACTGGGAAAATCAAAAGTGCCAATTTTAGATGCAAGTTATTGGGTATATAAAGGGTATGGGGGTCCGGGTATTGCCCTGGGGGACATGTATCAATGAAATAAACGTTTGTAAAAAACATAGTTTTTAAATGAGCAGCGATTTACTGATGCTTAAAGTGAAATAATAAAATGAAAAATTACTTTAAATATAGTGCTTGGGGGGCCCTTAGTCTGCCTGTAAAGTGGCACATCTGTACTGTGTATAGAACCTGCTGCAGCAAAAATGACATTTATAAAGCCAATAAAATGACATTTTTCCAGCAAGCTCTCTTTTTATAAGCAACGGCTTGGGGGGCCAGTCTGTATGATAAGGCCACAATTTAGTGCACTTGGAACAAGATTGTGCCTTCACACCTTAACCCTATAGAGGTACTTTTGATGAAAGCAAGAATTGGCCTTGCAAACAAAAAAAAAAAATGATATGCACCTGTCAAACAGGCGCGGAAAAATTTGTCCTCGGGTGTTAATTGTGCCCATTAAACCTATATCAAAAAATTTCTTCACAATAAAATCAACACTCACACAGCTAGGCAGCCTAGACAGTCTTACACAGATTCCACATCCCAAAAACACTTAATTTGCAACATCGGCATCAGGGGCTCGATGGCTCCTGCTAATCCAGAAATGAATGTCAACGGAGTCTATGGACAGATGCGCTGTTTTATTTGTCACAAAACCTCCAGCAGCACTAAATCTACGTTCGGAATGCATGCTGGATGCAGGGCAGCCCAGCAGCTGAATTGCATATACCATTCAGCTGCTCCAGGAGAGTCCCACAGTCATAGTGGTGAATTGCTTAATGCCTGGGTGCTTCGCCCTGTTGCTGCAACAGATGCAGATAATTTCCTTGAAATGAGGCTGGCGGCACTCCAGGCTTAATGCAATATAAAAATTTATTATGATGTCAGAACGATCATCCAAAAAGTAAACATAGGAACTGGATACAAAAAGGTAACGCGTTTCACACGTCTAGCGTGCTTCTTCACAACCATAATGAGAATCACATTCAGACAAATTTATACATACAAGAAATTGTTAATTCATTCTAATATCAACCACATGCGTCTTCTCTCTTAATTGAAAGTGACTCCCTCATTAAAGACTTCATTCAGCTGTGCAAAAGAAAGATTCCTGTTGATTTCCAACTATATATCAAGGGCCAGACGATGGTATCAAGCCTCAAATTCATGTTTAACCCTTTAAGGGAAAGTCAACAGATAAATCATATTTTGTATCGAAAACCATTATCAGGGAATACTTTGCTTAGGGCTGACTCGGGACATCCTGGACATGTCACAAGAGGCATCCCTATAGGACAATTCCTTAGGTTACGGAGGATCTGCAGTAACATGGAGGACTTTCACATTGAAAAGTCCTCCATGTGTAAAAGATTCCGTGACAGAGGATATCATGACCGGGTCATACATAGAGCAATGACAATTGCCGAAAATACACCTAGGCAAGATCTCCTGAGTGATAAGAACACTATGTCTAGAGTACCTCCCAGAGTTCCCATTTTCTCCACAGCCTACAGTTTAGAGTTTAACAAAATCAGGAAGATTATTGAACGCAACATTCCCATATTGTATGAAGATGAACGATATTGCAAAATTCTGTCCAATGGGGTAAAAACAGTATCTAGGCGAGCACCCACTTTGGCTAACTCATTATCACCAAGCGATTTTACAACAAATAAACATCAAAGAACATGGCTTGACTTTGTGGGAGTTTACAAATGTGGCGCAAATGGATGTATTTGTTGCCCAAGATTGATATGTGGAGACCAGTTTTGCTCCACAATGAATGGAAGGTCCCACAAGATCAAAACCTTCATTAATTGCAATACTCGGTACATCATATATGTTATAACATGTAAGGAGTGTTCTAAACAATATGTAGGTCGTACGACGCGAAGATTACGTGATAGATTGCAAGATCATGTATACGATATTAAACAAAAACACAACACGAATGTAGCAAAGCACTTTAATGAGACTCATGCAGGAAATACTAACCTCCTGCAGATCCAGGGGATAGAAAAAGTCTATACACCTAGGAGGGGAGGTGATGTTTTTATTAGATTATGCAGACGTGAAGTATTCTGGATATTCTCCTTAGAAACGAGAATTCCGGGAGGCATGAATTTCGAATGGGACCTGACACATTTTTATTCATAGGAGCATGCACACGATCCTATAGGATATATGGTGGAAACATAATAATGTGTATTATGCAGCCTAGAGAGATTTGATAACTATGTGTCTCTTCCTTTTCTTTATCTTGCCTGTACCTGTTGCCATTTACGGTCTTTTAAAATTGAATAAGCCTTTTAATTTTGGCAGTGCATAAAATAAGATATAAGCAAAGAATGCATGTGAATTAATAACAGGAAAATATGATTTATCTGTTGACTTTCCCTTAAAGGGTTAAACATGAATTTGAGGCTTGATACCATCGTCTGGCCCTTGATATATAGTTGGAAATCAACAGGAATCTTTCTTTTGCACAGCTGAATGAAGTCTTTAATGAGGGAGTCACTTTCAATTAAGAGAGAAGACGCATGTGGTTGATATTAGAATGAATTAACAATTTCTTGTATGTATAAATTTGTCTGAATGTGATTCTCATTATGGTTGTGAAGAAGCACGCTAGACGTGTGAAACGCGTTACCTTTTTGTATCCAGTTCCTATGTTTACTTTTTGGATGATCGTTCTGACATCATAATAAATGTTTATATTGCATTAAGCCTGGAGTGCCGCCAGCCTCATTTCAAGGAAATTAGCTGAATTGCATACTGGGCAAGTTCTGGCCAGTGGTCTATTCTCATTAACCAGTACCCAGTGGATCGTCAACTGGAAAGATCTCTGTGTCTGTTTTTGCCCCTAGATAATCTCCCACCATTTGATGCAGACGTTGCCAATGGCATGTGGAAGCTGGTAGCCCTGGGTGCCGAGGACTATAACATTTTTGAAATGCATCACTGAGACGGCACCCTTCTCCACCGCTCCTCTCTTGACCAACAGAAGCCTCAAAACTAGCCTTTACATGAGACTGTAACCTAGCAGAGTCTGGAAAGGCTTTACTCCTCTTTAAGGTGTCCACAATATATTTTATTCTCTGATCCCTTTGTGAGGAGGAGATGAGTTCTGAGACTTTCCTCTTGTAATGGTGGTCAAGGAGGGTTGCCAACCGATAGTGATCCTTCTCCTTGATGCCACAAATTCTCGGGTCCTTTCGCAGGCTTTCAAGAATGAGGGAGCCCATGCACCACAAGTTTGTGGAGGCATGAGAAGCTGAGTACTCGGGGTCACTGAGGATTACAGTATCTGGAACTGCCTTCACCCAGCCACGCAGAGTCTGCTCCAGCAGGAACACAAAAGGGATTGTGTATCACTAATGCATGCATTGTCACAGCTCACCATCCTTGTCGCCTCCTCAGATGGTGACAGTACAGTGCATGCATTCTTTATCAGCAGCCATTGGCGTGGGTAAAAAAGCCTAGTCGGCCTGAGCCTGTTGTTGTGCCATACTCACACAGGTACTCATTGACAGCTCTCTGCTGCATGTAAAGCCTCTGCAGCATTTCCAAAGTTGAATTCCACCTGGTAGGCATGTCACAAATCAGGCGGTTTACAGGCAGGTGGAATTCCTGTTGAATTGAGCCAACCAAGAACTGGCTGTGTATGACCGCCTAAAATGTCTACAGACTCTTCTGGCCTGCTTTAGCAGATCTTCCAACCTTGGGTACATGTTTAAGAAATGCTGCACCACCAAATTGAGGACATGTGCCAGGCATAGCACACAGGGCCGGCGCCACCATAAGGCCGCTCAGACGGCCACCTGGGGGCGCCAGAGTGGTGGGGACGGCAAAATTCCATAACACCTTGACCCCCGGCGAATACTGGAGCAGAGCCAAGTGTTGGAGCAAGTTGGCTCCAGTCATTTGCCCGGCAGAGGCGCGCTAGTGTGGGCATCATTGCCACCCGCCCTGCAGCTTGTGCAGGGTGTTTGGTGTCCCACACCATGCTGTGATCTCTGCTCTCCCCCCTCCACCGGCATCTCTGCCTGCCCACCGCCCGCCTTTCATAGAGCGAAGCCGCAGTCTCCTCCTCCTCGGCTGTAACGTGTCACTACAAACAGACGGGAGGAGCCGAGTAGGAGGAGAGACATCGCTAAGCGCGATCCGCGCTGATCTGAGGTCTGATCTTTACACAATCCAGATGACACTTGTGGGGTGGGGGGGTGGATTGGGAGAGGGAACACAGCAGGAGGCCTACCTGGCACCCTGTACACTGCTACCTGGCACCCTGTATAACCTACCTGGCACCCTGTACAATGCTACCTGGCACCCTGTATACCCTACCTGGCACCCTATATACCCTACCTGGCACCCTGTACACTGCTACCTGGCACCCTGTATACCCTACCTGGCACCCTGTACAATGCTACCTGGCACCCTGTACACTGCTACCTGGCACCCTGTATACCCTACCTGGCACCCTGTTCCCTGCTACCTGACACCCTGTATAACTTACCTGGCACCCTGTACACTGCTACCTGGCACCCTGTATACCCTACCGGGCACCCTCTATAGTGCTGCCTGGGGCTCTGTATACTGCTACCTGGCACCCTGTATACCCTACCTGGCACCCTGTATACTACTATCTGGCACCCTTTATACGCTACATGGCACCCTGTATACTGCTACCTGACACCCTGTATACCCTACCTGTCACCCTGTATAATGCTATCTGGCACCCTGTATTCCCTACCTGGCACCCTGTAAAATGCTACCTGGCACACTGTATACCCTACCTGGCACCCTATATACCCTACCTGGCACCCTGTACACTGCTACCTGGCACCCTGTATACCCTACCTGGCACCCTGTACAATGCTACCTGGCACCCTGTACACTGCTACCTGGCACCCTGTATACCCTACCTGGCACCCTGTTCACTGCTACCTGACACCCTGTATACCCTTCCTGGGACCCTGTATAATGCTACCTGGCACCCTGTATATCCTACCTGGCACCCTGTACAATGCTACCTGGCACCCTGTACACTGCTATCTGGCACCCTGTATACCCTACCTGCCACCCTGTACACTGCTACCTGGCACCCTGTATACTGCTACCTGACACCCTGTATACCCTACCTGGCACCCTGTACAATGCTACCTGGCACCCTGTATACCCTACCTGGCACCCTCTATACTGCTACCTGGCACACTGTATACCCTACCTGGCACCCTGTAAACTGCTATCTGGCACCCTGTATACCCTACATGGCACCCTGTATACTGCTACCTGGCACCCTGTATACCCTACCTGGCACCCTGTATACTGCTATCTGGCACCCTGTATACCCTACCTGGAACCCTGTATACTGCTACCTGGCACCCTTTATACCCTACTTGGCACCCTGTATACTGCTACCTGTGGCCCTGTATACTGCTATCTGTCACCCTGTATACCCTACCTGGCATCCTGTATACTGCTATCCGGAACCCCTGTATACTGCTACCTTACACCCTGTATACCCTACCTGGCACCCTGTTCACTGCTACCTGACACCCTGTATACCTTACCTGGCACCCTGTACACTGCTACCTGGCAACCTGTATACCCTACCTGGCACCCTCTATAGTGCTACCTGGGGCTCTGTATACTGCTACCTGGCACCCTGTATACCCTACCTGGCATCCTGTATACTGCTACCTGACACCCTGTATACCCTACCTGTCACCCTGTATACTGCTATCTGGCACCCTGTATTCCCTACCTGGCACCCTGCAAAATGCTACCTGGCACACTGTATACCCTACCTGGCATCCTGTACAATGCTACCTGGCACCCTGTATACCCTACCTGGCACCCTGTACAATGCTACCTGGCACCCTGCACACTGCTACCTGGCACCCTGTATACCCTACCTGCCACCCTGTATACTGCTACCTGGCACCCTGTATACTGCTACCTGACACCCTGTATACTCTACCTGGCACCCTGTACAATGCTACCTGGCACCCTGTATACACTACCTGGCACCCTGTAAACTGCTATCTGGCACCCTGTATACCCTACATGGCATCCTGTATACTGCTACCTGGCACCCTGTATACCCTACCTGGCATCCTGTATACTGCTATCTGGCACCCTGTATACCCTACCTGGCACCCTGTATATTGCTACCTGGCACCCTATATACTGCTATCTGGCACCCTTTATACCCTACCTGGCACCCTGTATACTGCTACCTGTGGCCCTGTATACTGCTATCTGTCACCCTGTATACCCTACCTGGCATCCTTTATACTACTATCCGGAACCCCTGTATACTGCTACCTTGCACCCTGTATACTGCTACCTGGGGCTCTGTATACTGCTAGCTGGCACCCTATATACTGCTACCTGGGGCTCTGTATACCCTATCTGGGACCCCTGTATACTGCTTCCTGGCACCATGTATACTGCTACCTGGCACCCTATATACTGATACCTGGGGCTCTGTATACTGCTATCTGGGGCTCTGTATACTGCTACCTGGCACCCTATATACTGCTACCTGAGACTCTGTATACCCTATCTGGAACCCCTGCATACTGCTGTCTGGGACCCCTGTATACTACTACCTGGGACCCTGTATACTGATATATGGTGATTCTGTATACTGCTATCTGGTGACTCTGTATACTGCTATCTGGTGATTCTGTATACTGCTACCTGGTGACTCTGTAGACTCTGTATCCTGCCATCTGGTGACACTGTATACTGCTATCTGGTGACTCTGTATACTGCTACCTGGGGCTCTGTATACTGCTATATGGTGACTCTGTATACATATATATCTGGTGATGCTGTAGATACCACTATCTGTGATGCTGTATACCCTATCTGGTGATGCTGGGCTGTATACCCCTGCCACAAGGGGTGGAAACTATAAGGGGTGGGGCTTATGAGAAGTGGGAGGGGTCAAAAGGAAGGGCACTCAGGAACCACATCACATGGTACTATTGTACCATACAATCCAGTGTAGGCAAACATATTACATTTGCAACCTGCATTTGGGGTGTCATTAAGTTAACAGTTGACACACTAGGCAGATTGCAACTGCAGTGGGTTTTAAGTATGGTGCAGAAAATGCACACAGAACGCAGGTTACCTGCTCTGCGTGCTGGTGTGAACCGGCCCTTAGTCTGGATTTGTGGGCTTTTGTCTAACTACATGCTCCACAAGTCCCTCATTCTTATGTTCAACATTTGGAAGGAATGCAGGTGGCAGGTGTGTGTGTGTGGGGGGGTGGGGGCACCAAAACGCACCTTCGCCCTTGTAAACAAAAATCCTTGCACCGGCCCTGATAGCACACGTGCTAACTTTCCCTGTCAAAGGGAAGACAGGGGGTTAGTGCCATTATTGCACATTCCTGACTCCAGTTGGCATGATGTGAACCACCTCTGGGCCTGTCCATGCAGAGCCGAAAGAATCTCTGCTCATGTGGCTCCTGTCCCCTAAACAGACCAGCTGAAGCACTGCGTGGCACCTTTTAGCCTGCAAATCTTGCATCATCACCACCAGCTGTATGGAGACATGGCGGGAAAACAAGCTGCAGCACTGAGCCCTGTCCTGCATCATTTCTAGTTGCAAGCAGGAGTTACCGAGTGTGCTGTGAATGTAATATAGCATCCCTGACCATGCTTGCTGGACCATATGTCAGCAGTAACGTAGCTGACTGCCTTGCCCAACGATGCCACAACATTGCCTTCCACGTGATGGTAGAGAACTGGAAAGGCCTTATGACTGGGAACCTACCATTGTGGTACAGCACATTCTGAAAAATCACGGAAGGGGGCAGAATCCACCAGACAGAAAGGCAGGAGTTGTAGAGCCAGCAGCTTTGAGAAGCTTGAATTTAGACGCTGGGCATGTGGGTGGCAGTGACTGTATTTTTTTTCTTTTTTTTTTTTTGCTGCAGCGGATGGGGCAAAGAAATTGCCTGCTTTAGTCTACAGCTGGCGATGTGCTGCTGGCAGATGTGTCAGAAGGACCTAGGACACCCTTTGCTACACCATCATCCCTGTCAGTGGAGGCTGCTGAGAGGTCATGAGGTATAGCGGGGGTAGACCTGAAAGGTGAGGAGGAGCACAATTGTGTCCCTTGTGTATGGCTTTCAGATGCTCTTGCCAAAGGTCTGAGTGGTGGGAGGTTACATGTCTTGTCAAGCATGTGGTACCCAAATGTGCCACGCTTGATCTGCCTAAGGGAAAGTTTGCAAATTGCAACAGTGCTATCCGCTGCACATGTACTAAAAAAGGCCTAGACAGCTGAGCTGTGGAAAGTGGGCTGGAACATAACCGCTCCACAATGTGATGGAATATGGTGGCTGCTCTCTACTCTTTCATGATGTCTGCTCTGTTGGGGTTGTGCCTCACCCTCACTTTCCTCATCTGCTCTATCTGGCACCCAACTCACATCAGGGACCTCCTCCTCATCATCATCCCCTCCATCCTCATCATCACTGGAGCCAACTTGGCAATACGCTGTGGCTGGGGGAACATGACTGCCAATTTGTTGTTTACCATTGTTCTCCACTCTCTGTAGACTTATGCTCCTACCTTCCTCAATCTCAGAACCAACATCAGAATCAAGTAATGGCTGTGCATCATCAAGGAGCACGTGGTTGACACTGTGTTTAAATAACTCCTCCATACCTGATGCTGGGGCAGTAACTGTGGACAAGAAGGCAGAATAAGCCACTTTGGAAGCTGTGGTGGACTGCGCACTAGTCTCAGCTTGGGTGACAGAGGATGAGGATGGTTTAGTAAGCCAGTCCACCACTTCCTCTGCATTCTGTGGCTGTATAGCACGTGCAACATATCTAAACAGAGGAAATGGTGCCCTGCCTGAGGACTGACTACATCCACAGACACTGCTGGCCTCCTCACTGTGTCATGGGAACATTTGCCTCCCCCCGTTTGCCTCCCAGACATGATGGGGGGGGGTGCTTATTACCGAAATGTAATAGGGGTAAGGGGAAATGTGCAGTTGGATGCACTTTAATCAATGGAAAGTGGTGTTTGGTGCACTTTAACTTGAGTACTCACTACACAGACACACTCCACTGACACACTATAATATACTGCATTAAAACTGCACTGAAAAAAATTCAATAAAATTGCATAAAACGCAATTCAATATTCTGCAGTAAAACTGCACTAAGGCACTTCAATATACTGTGGTAAAAGTGCACTAACACACTTCAATATACTGCAGTAAAAGTACACTAAAGCAATTCTATATACTGCAGTAAAACTGCACTAACGCACTTCAATATACTGCCGTAAAAGTGCACTAAGGCACTTCAATATACTGCAGTAAAACTGCCCTAACACACTTCAATATACTGCAATAAAACTGCACTAACACACTCCAATATACTGCCGTAAAAGTGCACTAAGGCATTTCAATATGCTGCAGTAAAACTGCACTAACACACTTCAATATACTGCCGTAAAAGTGCACTAAGGCACTTCAATATACTGCAGTAAAAGTGCACTAAGGCACTTCAATATACTGCAGTAAAAGTGCACTAACACACTTCAATATACTGCAATAAACGTGCACTAACGTACCTCAATATACTGCAGTAAATGTGCACTAACGCACTTCAATATGCTGGAGTAAAGGTGCACTAATGCACATCAATATACTGCAATAAACGTGCACTAACACACCTCAATATACTGCAGTAAAGGTGCACTAGCGCATCTCAATATACTGCAGTAAACGTGCACTAACGCAGTTCAATATACTGCAGTAAATGTGCACTAATGCATGTAAATGTACTGCAATAAAGGTGTAATAACGCATGTCGATATACTGCAGCAAAGGTGCACTAATACACATTAATATACTGCAGTAAACATGCACCAATGCACTTCAATATACTGCAGTAAATGTGCACTAACACACCTCAATATACCTGTACTGCAGTAAACATGCACCAATGCAGTTCAATATACTGCAGTAAATGTGCACTAACGCACGTCAGTATACTGCAGTATATTCTGAGAATCATCCAAATCCAGCTGAGAGACATCCCTATATAGCAAAGGGACATCTCCATCCGGTAAAGAGACAACCCCAGTCCAGCAAGGATACATCTCAGTCCAGCAAAGAGACAGCCTCAGACCAGCAAAGAGACAGCCTCAGACCAGCAAAGAAACATCCCCAGACCAGCAAAGAGACAGCCTCAGACCAGCAAAGAAACATCCCCAGACCAGCAAAGAGACAGCCCCAGACCAGCACAAAGACAGCCCCAGACCAGTAAAGAGACAGCCCCAGACCATCAAAGGGACAGCCTCGGACCAGCAAAGAGACAGCCCCAGACCAACAAAGAGACAGCCTCAGACCAGCAAAGAGACATCCCCCGACCAGCAAAGAGACAGCCCCAGACCAGCAAAGAGGCATCCCCAGACCAGCAAAGAGACAGCCCCAGACCAGCAAAGAGACAGCTCCAGACCAGTAAAGAGACAGCCCCAGACCAGTAAAGAGACAGCCTCAGACCAGCAAAGAGACAGCCCCAGACCAACAAAGAGACAGCCCCAGACCAGTAAAGGGACAGCCCCAGACCAGTAAAGAGACAGCCCTAGACCCAGGGCCGGCGCCACCATAAGGCAGCTTAGGCAGCTGCCTTACGGCGCCAGGCCAGGGGGGGCGCCAAACCCAGGCATCCCTCACCTAGCTACAATAAGATCTTTTTCTGATTGCCCAAAGCGCCAGGCGATCCTATTGGATGCCTAGGCGCTTTGGCAAAGAACAGGAAACCCGAGGAGCGGAACATCCATCCGCCCTCTCCACACACCGCCGCTCTACACATAGTAAGTTCAGGGGGTGTGTGTGTGGTGTCAGGATAGTGCCGCCCGGCGCCCGCGCCGGAGGCGGGGGGGGTGGCTGGGTGGGGGGTAGTTGTATACCGCTCCCTGGTGGGCCTGTATACCGCTCCCTGGTGGCCCTGTATACCGCTCCCTGGTGGCCCTGTACACTGCTCCCTGGTGGCCCTGTATACTTCTCCCTGGTGACCCTGTATACCGCTCCCTGGTGGCCCTGTATACCGCTCACTGATGGCCCTGTATACCGCTCCCTGGTGGCCCTGTATACTGCTCACTGGTGGCCCTGTATACTGCTCTCTGGTGGCCCTGTATACTGCTCTCTGGTGGCCCTGTATACTGCTCCCTGGTGGCCCTGTATACAGCTCTCTGGTGGCTCTGTATACTGCTCCCTGGTGGCCCTGTATACTGCGCTCTGTTGGCCCTGTATACTGCTCTCTGGTGGCCCTGTTGTTTATTTAACAGAACAACCTATCCCAAAAGGAAAAAAAAACTGTTGCTGTAACCAGTTAAAGTGTTAGCTGGAGTTAATAAATCTAAGAGGATTGTACAATCAGATTGTATAGTGTGTGGTTAGCCGTAGATGGGTTACCATATGAGGGTGGGGGGATGTATTGTGGGGGGGAAAGAAGGTGGTTGTAGGATGAGGGGGGAGGGCACCAAAATGCACCTTCGCCTGTGTGGACAAAAATCCTTGCACCGGCCCTGCCTAGACCAGCAAAGAGACATCCCTAGACCAGCAAAGAGACAGCCTCAGTCCAGCAAAGAGACAGCCCCAGACCAGCAGAGACAGCCTCAGTCAGACCAGTAAAGAGACAGCCCCAGTCCAGCAGAGGCAGCCTCAGTTAGACCAGTAAAGAGACAACCCCAGACCAGCAGAGACAGCCTCAGTCAGACCAGTAAAGAGACAGCCCCAGTCCAGCAGAGGCAGCCTCAGTCAGACCAGTAAAGAGACAGCCCCAGTCCAGCAGAGGCAGCCTCAGTTAGACCAGTAAAGAAACAGCCCCAGACCAGCAGAGACAGCCTCAGTCAGACCAGTAAAGAGACAGCCCCAGTCCAGCAGAGGCAGCCTCAGTTAGACCAGTAAAGAGACAGCCCCAGACCAGCAAAGAGACATCCCAGACAAGCAAAGAGACAGCCTCAGACCAGCAAAGAGACAGCCCCAGACCAGCAGAGACAGCCTCAGTCAGACCAGTAAAGAGACACCCCCAGTCCAGCAAAGACAACCAGAGTCAGACTAGTAAGGAGACAGCCCCAGTCCAGCAGAGACAGCCCCAGAACAGCAGAGACAGCCTCAGTCAGACCAGTAAAGAGACAGCATCACACCAGCAGAGACAGCCTCAGTCAGACCAGCAAAGAGACATCCCAAATCTGCCCCCTTTCCCCGCCGCTACAGAGCGGGACTTTAGCTGGACTGCACTGGATCAATTCCATGCACTCACCTTTCTCCCATGCAGCTGTCACTGTGTGCTGCCGGTGTTTAACAGAGAGGCTGCCGTTGTACCCCGAATGCAGGTATATCTTCACCGGCCGGCTGTGAAGTGTCTGTCCCCTGCAGGTACTTCTCATCTGCCTTCTTCCCGCACATCCTAATTTCCTGGCGCCAGCCCTGCTTCAGGCACAGCCACATAGCGTAAGGTAAGCGGCAGCCGTGGCCTGTGTTAACCCTTTCTGGCCTGTGGTCACAGCTTATCTTCTGCTGTGCAGCCTGGTCTTCTTAGGATATGCAGCCTGGAGGCAAATGCCTGGTGTGTCCTATGGCCAGTCCGGACCTGGATGTACCAGTGCTGTCAACATTGCTCCAGAGGTTGAAGGGGGTGGGGGGGGGGTCAGCCTGTCAGTGCTCAGACCATATGCCACACACTGGTCTGCATGGCTGTCATCCCAGAAGAAAGCCTCTTCTAAAGATGATGCACAAGAAAGCCCGCAAACAGTTTGCTGAAGATAAGCAGACTAAGGACATGGATTACTGGAACCATGTCCTGTGGTCTGATGAGACCAAGATAAACTCATTTGGTTCAGATGGTGTCAAGCGTGTGTGGCGGCAACCAGGTGAGGAGTACAAAGACAAGTGTGTCTTGCCTACAGTCAAGCATGGTGGTGGGAGTGTCATGGTCTGGGGGCTGCCGGCACTGGGGAGCTACAGTTCATTGAGGGAACAATGAATGCCAACATGTACTGTGACCTTCTGAAGCAGAACACGATCCCCTCCCTTTGGAGACTGGGCCGTAGGGCAGTATTCCAACATAACGACCCCAAACACACCTCCAAGATGCCCACTGCCTTGCTAAAGAAGCTGAGGGTAAAGGTGATGGACTGGCCAAGCATGTCTCCAGACCTAAACCCTATTGAGCATTTGTGGGGCATCCTCAAATGGAAGGTGGAGGAGCGCAAAGTCTCTAACATCCACCAGCTCTGTGATGTCATCATGGAGGTGTGGAAGAGGACTTCAGTGACAACCTGTGAAACTCTGGTGAACTCCATGCCCAAGAGGGTTAAGGCAGTGCTGGAAAATAATGGTGACTACACAAAATATTGACACTTTGGGCCCAATTTGGACATTTTCACTTAGGGGTGTACTCACTTTTGTTGCCAGAGGTTTAGACATTAAAGGCTGTGCATTGAGTTATTTTAAGGGGACAGCAAATTCACACTGTTATACAAGCTGTAGCAAAGTGTCATTTCTTCAGTGTTGTCGCATGAAAAGATAGAAAATATTTACAAAAATGTGAGGGGTGTACTCACTTTTGTGAGATACTGTATATTCACACTAAACTGACACTAAAGTAAAAATGAATGGTTGGACTACACTCATGCTGCACTATCACTATATTCACACTTCACTTACACTCTACACTCACAATAGAATCACAATGGCAAACTAACTCACTAGTAGCAATGAATAGAGCCCTGATCTATCTATCTCCACTCTAATATCACGCTACAAATAGCTGCCACGTGAAGGATCCTTTTAAAGAGGAGGGTGGGTCTATGAGCAATGAGCCACGATTGGACACAGTCATCATTACTTTCTCCAATCATGTTCTGTGCCCTCATTGGGCAAATCATTCTTTACTTCAGCCAATCAGGGCTTCCAGTGCACTGTGCAGCATGCAGAGCATTGTTGGGCGCTCGTTGGGCAGAACAAACGGCCGATCACCCTGACAGTTCATGCTTGGGCCAAACCATTCGCCCAACACTAGTTAACAGATTGGTTTGGCAAGAAAGACCTTTCATAAATCAATGCTGATTACTACTAATGATAATAGTCTCATCTGCAAATTCTTGGATATGGTCCCCTATCATCCCCTCTAATAGTTTACATACTATCAGTGTTAGGCTGGCAGGCCTGTATTTTCCAGGAATATATCTCTGCTCTTTTTTGAATATTGGTACCACGTGGGTTTTTCAAAAATCAGCTGGTACTATTCTTGTTAGTATGCTGTCCATATAAAATATGAATAATGATCTGGCTATAACCTGACTGAGTTCTTTGCGCACTCTTGGGTGCAAGCCATCCAGTCTTGGTGATTTAGTAGAGCTAGATGTAAACATGCTAGGAGACAGCAAACTACCCAGAGTTGGTGCCTTATGGCTTGAAAACCTACACCCATTTTTAAAAATGGTGAATCATTTTTTATCAGCATACAGAATTATGAGCCTGGCATGGATTGGAGGGACCCCTATGCTGTTTCTTTTTCAATACTGGGTCTGTTGTTTACATCCTGCTGCCAGTAGGGTTGAGTCTGTGGCTGTTACGACACCAGCTCCTAACAACCAGCATACATCGCATCGCAAATTGCAATATTACAGCTTTCCCTTCTTCCCCTGTAACTTAGTTCTTTTTTATCTGTTGATCTTGCTGTTATTTTTTAATTTCCTTTAACACACCAAGCAGTGCAGCAAAAATGGCAGTTAGAGGGCTGGGGCAAACCTTTTACCACTAACAGGGGTGCTTACAATGATAGGTTTCTGGTGAGGACTAGTCAAATTTATTTCTTGTGGCTCTGTTGTAATCAGCAGAGCAGCATGCAATTGCTTGGGTCTGCTCTGGGCTCTGCAGGCTGCAAGCTTAATTGCTTCATCTTGTCTGGAGGCTTCTAGAATATAGTGGGTGGGAGAATCAGATGAGCAGTCTGAATATTTATGCCTCATCCTCATCCAATCCCTGGGGGAGAGTGCCCAGATGGTGGCCGGGAGAGTGTATAAATTGTGTAGAGCCTGGAAGAGCAGGATTATTTCCCTAGGAGGAGAGGTTCCTAGTCAGAAGGGCTGCTGCCCTTTCTGGCAGTCCAGCTTAAGATTCTGCTGTTCTCATCTAGGTCCCAGCTGGGGGGCTATCCTACTGCAAATTCCTTGTGGTGCTAAGAGAGAGGGGTTCTACTGGGGACCCAGTCTGGAAGTTTCACAGATGAGACTGTCTGCCTGAGTCTGGAGAGAGGCATCCAAGTCCCAGGATGTTACGTACCTGGTAGGAGCCTGAATTGATGAGGTTGGCCTTTCTTGTATCTCCAGTCCAGGCCCCACTAATGGTGGAACAGATGGTGGTGAGGGACAGGAGGAACACAAGTGCCAGCAGATGTTGATTGTGGAACTTGCGGCTGGAGATGTAGACTCGGCAAGTCAGGCAGGGCATTAGATCAGGAAGAGAAGCAATGCAGGGTAGACCAGCCGAGATTTAAGGGACACCTCGCCGGAACTGCAAGTTCTGCATGCATGGCTTGCCGGAGCTCTCAGCAGGCTTGAGGCAAAGAAAAACCATGACAACTGGAGCTGGGGTGAAGGACAGCCAGAGCAGGCACTCAGGAATAAAATGGAGCCAAAACGGAGATGGAAGCGTAGTCAGGAGGGAAGCCAGGGTCAAGGCTAAGCAGGCAATAAGGTATCAGAGCATCAGACAGGATCCAAGGTCAGGTCAATAACAAGCCAGGTCAGCAATGGAAAGCATACAGGATACAAGCACTGTGCATGAATCCGAGCATCCTTTAACTAGGCCTTAAGGTGCCAACGGACACTGTAGACGTGCTGCGGCATGTGCATACATTTGTGCGCATATGCATGCACCTGGATACCATTCTATGGGCATGCGCACATCTGTATGCCTGATGTGTCACAATAGCTCCCTGACACAGGGACACTGTGAGTACTGACCAGAGAAAGAGTGATCCTAGTGACTGTAGCTGCTGGTAAACCCTGGTGCACTAAGTTTAGCTTGCCTGGCCTGGAGCATTGCTAATGGAGTTCCAGCGCTGTCCATTTCATGGATTGTATTGAGAAGCAGCTGCAAATGGAAAAGTGTCCTCACATTACAGTTCAGGGTTCTGGAGTACCCCACAGCTTTTCTAAATCCAAAGGAGGAGAGTTTCACTGTTTTCCCGGACAAACTGAGGGAAATCACAGCAGTCCAGGGAAGAGAGTGACGGGGACAGATCTGTTTTGAGGGTCTGTGCCCCACATATGAGGAACAGAGCCAATAGATAAGAGCTAAGAGAACATGTTGCTGTGCCTGCTCCCCCACGTCAGGGAGAGGGGACAGACATGCACCTGAGCCTGCTAGAACTGCCATCAGAGACTGAGTTGAGAGAGTCACTGCATCTTCAGGATCTGAGCTGAGTGACTGCAGCATGTATAAGGATCTGGGACCTGATTACTGGACACTGCTGATCGCCAAGCCATTGGGACCTGATTACCCACCTAACAGGAAGTGGTGAGATGAACTACATGTATTAAATACCCATCGCACTCTGTTAGCCTAAACAGAGTCTGCTCCTACTAAGCAGGTTAGTCTCTGTTATCTACTAACACTCTTAAAAGTACAGTGCACCACCTAAAGGAGGGCCCCACCGAAACCCGGCCAACATTGAATATCAGGCCCCAGGTACTTTCAGTCACATTCAGGGGTGCCCTATTCACTAGAGTCTCAAACACCCATACGCCATAGGACATACACAAGGGCCTGTTTACCTTTTGTTAGTTAGTTGATGCTGCTACAGAGACACTAGGTGCATCTGGCGTAGTTAAAATGACCATTTCTATAGCCTTTGAGTGCCAGTTAGTGGGTCATTGACCATAGTGCCTTTATGTCTGTATAATGTTCTGTTTTACACTTTATACTATGCTGCTTTGAATTGCTATAATATATTCAATTGATTTAGGGAAGAATATCCTCACATTCCTATTCAGGGTTCTGGAGTACCCCACAGCTTTTCTAAATCCAATCCAAGTTATTCTGCAATAAAAATTAAGAAAGGCAACCCCTAGACTGTTTTTTTTTCTGAGCCAGAGGAGTGATTGTTACTGCATTAGTGGGAGAAGAACCTGGGACAGAAAACAACAAATCAGTGGCCCTTGCAGGGGTTGCACTACAACCCCCGCAAGGGCCGTTTAAACTCTTTATCCCCTTTTAAAATCTTTATCCCAAAAAAAGAAAAAAAAATGTTTGCTCTAACTGCTTATAAACTGTGAGCTGGAGGTTTGGCTTTAATTTTTTAGCCACGTCCATCCATATCTACTAGTCTACTTAACACTACCCTTTCCAGATAGAACTCCTGTGCTAGGGTGTCTCCTTCATAGATAGCGGAGACACCCCAACAGGAACACAAACAGGGGGTGAGTTACTGGACGGATCAATAAAGGGGAAAAAAAACCTAAAAATATAAAACTGACGCGGCCACCATATTTAAAGATCAGTAAGCCGCAATATATTATTTTTGTTGATTTTTGCAATTGATCAACCTTGACCGTCTCATTCCCCAGACTGCGCCCGCCACTTCAGGAGGTATTGTATTAATGTTCCCACGTGAGAAGGCGCGGTATTTGCACTTTCCCCTTGCTCTATCAAACATAACACACGTCCTATCAGTATGCGGTGTATGTCTTTACAACTTATTTACATAGCTATCTCAATGTGCAAATAAAGCTTTTAGTTTAAGCGAAACTCCCAACGTACAAAACATCACAGCTAGTCCCGGGAGAATACAAAGACGGCTCTTTGCACATAATAAAAGAACAGTAAACGTGATTTCATAGATGTACATCTAACCCTAGATACCTAATCTGCCGCAAAACAATACAGTATACCGTCTCAAAAAAATACCTAGAAGAACATGACGGCAGAAAAAAGACCAAGTGGTCCATTGAGTCTGCCCCAATTTATGTGTATTTAACTTTTAAAATATTTTATTTATTTATTTTTTTAAACTTTTTAAATCATTTATTTATTTATTTTATTTATTTCAGATACTTATATAGCGCCGTTAATTTACGCAGCGCTTTACATATACATTGTACATTCACATCAGTCCCTAGCCTCAAGCCTCAAACTCACATTCATACACATACTACGGTAAGGTGACCAGATTTTTAAAATGAAATCCGGGGACATATTTTATTTTTACTAGTAATGGCGGCAATCGGCGACTTGCAGTGGGACTGTGATATTGTTGCGGACAAATCGGACACTAAGTGACACTTTGTGGGAACCAGTGACACCAATAAAGTGATCAGTGCTAAAAATATGCACTGTCACTATACCAATGACACTGGCTGGGAAGGGGTTAACATCTAGAGCAATCAAAGGGTTAAATGTTTGCCTAACCAGTGTTTTCTCACTGTGGGGGAGGTGCTTTTACTAAGGGAAGGCACAGATCCCTGTCCCTGCAGCCGCGTTATGTGACACTGTGGCAGTGCAATGCCAGCCAGAGCCATGATAGTATACCTGCTGCTTGTGAGTTATGATACCATCCATGATGCCAGAGAGACACACACAGTGCAATGTAGTCTATTCACAGACTTCCCCAAAGCACACCGGTGTTGAAGCTATGAAGGCACTGGCAGCCCCACGATCGGATCCACTTCCCCTCTGTGCCCACTGATGGACACTATCAGCTGAGCTCAGCTGCCTTTCTCTGCCTGTCACTGCCACTGCCCGCCTCACAGCATCTTTTCGGGCTCCGGTTACTACTGGGTGGGGAGTGAAACTGAGCAGAGGAAGATTATTCCGCTGGGGATAGGCAGGCAGGCGGCTGGCCGGGACTTGAGCCAAGGCAGAAGAACATGTGAGAGGGAATTACACCCCCCTAAGTTAGAAGGAGCAGCAGAGTGGGGGGAGGGGTGTAATTCAGATTTTTTTTTTAATTCTGCACTAACTGTCTTTGAAATGGTTTGGGCCCCTGTTCAAATCCAATCAGGGGACAAAACCGGGGACAGATTTGGTCCGGGGACAGTGTCCTTAATCCAGGGACTGTCCCCTGAAACCGGGGACGTCTGGTCACCCTATACTACGGACAATTTAGACAGGAACCAATTAACCTACCAGCATGTCTTTGGAGTGCGGGAGGAAACTGGAGTACCCGGAGGAAACCCACGCAGGCACAGGGAGAGCATGCAAACTCCAGGCAGGTAGCGTCATGGATGGAATTCGAAACAGTGACCCTTTTACTGCTAGGCATCGATATTCTTGCCGGCCGCCTAACGTACATGTACTGCGGCAAGTCAGCTCTCCTGCGCGAAATCACCTACATGTACGTCATTTTAGGGGGCGTGTGTGCGCCACCGGAGGCGCGGTCGCATGCTGAATGGCTAGAGTGGGAGCCAATCAGGGGGTCCAGCGGATCCGATGTCCCCCCGGCCACCCACGATCGGTCTCGAGAGACATAGAGCAGTGCTCTGCCTATGTAAACAAGGCAGATTGCCGTTTCTGCTAAGCAGGAACAGGAATCCCTGTCTTTCCCCAGTCAGACCATCCCCTACACAGTTAGCAAGCACTCCCAGGGAACACATTTAACCCTTCAATCGCCCTTAATGTTAACCCCTTCCCTGCCAGTGTCATTAGTACAGTAACAGTGCATATTTTAAGCACTGATCACTGTAATAATGTCACTGGTCCCCAAAAAAGTGTCAAAAGTGTCCGATTTGTCCGCCGCAATGTCGCAGTCCTGCTAAAAATCGCTGATCACCGCCATTACTAGTAAAAAAATTAAATAAAAAAATTTAAATGCCATAAAAATATCTCATAGTTTGTAGAAACAATAACTTTTGCGCAAACCAATCAATATACGCTTATTGGGATTTGTTTTACCAATAATAAGTAGCAGACTACATATTGGCCTAAATGGATGGAGAAATTTAATTTTTTACACTTTTTTTTATTGGATGTGTTTTAAAGCAGAAAGTAAAAAATGTTGTTTTTTTCAAAATTGTTGCTCTTTTTTGTTTATAGCGCGCAAAATGAAAACCGCAGAGGTGATCAAACAGCACCAAAAGAAAGCTCTATTTGTGGGAATAAAGGACATCAATTTTATTTAGGTACAGCATTGCACGACCGCGCAATTAAAGTAACGCAGTGCCATATTGCTGGTCATGAAGGGGGTTAAAAAAAAATAATGAAGATATAAAACTACAGTGATCATTGATTCTGCGTGAGGAAACTTAACTTGAAGACCAAATCCATCTGCCTTTGTGTATAAGAGGACCTTATTGTCATATCTTTTACATAGTTTATCAAAACCCCTGATTTTAGAAAATCTATTACTACCATTATGTCGGAATTCAACGCGTCTTGCCGACGGTGACGCAAAGTTATATATTCACAACCTTTATACAAATATATATTTTTGTGCTATCACTCTTATGAACCACTAAGTGCCCCAACAAATAATTAATTAGGTACAAATGCTAGGGTCATCAGTTGGAATCCCAAACACAACACTACCTGCCTGGAGTTTGAGTGTTCGCCCAGTGCCTGCGTGGGTTTCCTCCGGGTACTCCGGTTTCCTCCCACATCCCAAAGACAGGCTGGTAGGTTAATTGGCTCCTGTCTAAATTGGCCCTAGTATGTGCATGTATGAATGTGAGATAGAGACTTTAGATTGTAAGCTCCTTGAGGGCAGGGACTGATATGAATATACTAGCCCACAAAATTACCGCTTGCCTGCTTGCATTTGTGCATTAGTGGAGGGCGAGAGTTAGGGGCGGACTGGGCTGACAGTTTCCTAGTTGATTGCTTCTGGCAGAAGTGGTGCGGCCATCAGAGAGGCCCGAAGGGTGGGGGGGGGGGCGATCAGCCGGATCGCAAAGAGAGGGGATCTCTCACTGAGACACAGCTTGTATGTGAATAGCCGGGTTCTGTCGAACAAAGTCTTGGCTCCTGGATAGTGTTGAGCGAACCCGGACTGTAACGTTCGGGTCCGTACCGAACTTTAGGGTGTCCGTGGCACGGACCCGGACCCGGACATTTCAAAAATCGTTCGGGTTAGTGCGGCAGTCGATGGAAAGGGATATGATTGGGTTCCTCGTACACTGACGTCGTGACACTGAGGTCGAATATTTCTCCGACCCAGTGTACTACGTGGCCGGTTAGTGTCGGTACGGTAATCATCCGTACCGACACTACCGAAGATTCCCGTTTGGTCACTTTGCGAACAACTAACCGACGGGACGTCGAAGAGTTGTGCACCTCATTTTATCGTCTTGGGGCCTGGCTTGGGCTTGCTAAAAACTTTACAGGCCCAGGCCCAGGCACGGTGCCTGTGGGATTTCAAGCCATGCCTGGGCTTGCAATGTCAGGCCCAAGCGAGTTGTGATAGGTCCTCGGTTCTGAAACAAGCTGTCTTGGGCCGATAAGTGTATGTTCGACACAGAGTCACTCTCTAGGGGAGAGAAACGCTAGGCCGACTAGCCCCCCCCCCCCCCCCCCCCCCCCCCC
>BLSH010029775.1:282688-294956 GCA_018402905.1 Glandirana rugosa
CCCAAGACGACCAGGCAGGCTTGAAGCCCTGTTTCAGGCCCAGGCGATGATTTTAGAACAGTTATATGGCTTCTACCGTTAATTAATACTTTTCAGACACAGTTTGAAGATGATCCACATTCACCTCCATTTTTGCTTTTTTTATGTTTTTATTTTTTAAAAAATATTTACAGTTATTTCCCTGTCCCCATTTTTTTGTAGGGCACTTGCCCTACCCTTACCCCCATTTTACTTCCTTTTGCAACCCTCTGGGGCTTTCCAGGACTTTCCTACAGCCATTTTTGTGCCTAAAAGTTCGGGTCCCCATTGATTTCAATGGGGTTCGTTGTCCGTGCGATCGTTCGGGTTCCGTCCGGACCCGGACCCGGACTTTGTCCCGAAGTTCGGACGGACCAGCAGAACCCGAACTTCCAGGTGTTCGCTCAACTCTACTCCTGGACCAACATTGGACCAGTGTGCTGTCTATTAGAGTGGCCGGTCCAGGAGGCAGGACTTTGTTTGGCAGCAGTTGGCTATTCACATACAAGCTGTGTCTCAGGGGGAGATCCCCGCTCTGAGTCATCTGGCCGCCAGATCCTCCCGATTCCTCCCTGCTGCAATGATGGGCACTGATGAGGCTGCACTTATGGGCACTGATATGCTGCACTTATGGGCACTGATATGCTGCACTTATGGGCAACAATATACTGCACTGCACTAATGGAAATCGGAGGCTACATTGATGGGCAATGATATGTGGCACTGCACTGATGGGCAATAGCAGGCTGCATTGATGTGATATGCTGCACTGATGGGCAATGATATGCTGCACTGATGGGCAATGATATACTGCACTGATGGGCAATGATATACTGCACTGATGTTCAATGATATGCTGCACTGATGGGCAATGATATACTGCACTGATGGGCAATGATATGCTGCACTGATGGACAATGATAGGCTGCATTGATGGGCACTGATATGCTGCACTTATGGGCAATGATATGCTGCAGTGATGGTCAATGATAAGCACTGATGAGGCTGCACTGATGGGCACTGATAGGCTGCACTGATGGCCACTGATAAAGCTGCACTGATGGCCAATAGTGAGGCGGAAATGATAAGCTGCACAGATGGGGCTGCACTGATAAGGCAGCACTCATATGCTGCACTAATTGGCACTGATATGCTGCACTGATGGGCACTGATATGCTGCACTTATGGGCACTAATGGCTGCACTGATGAGCACTAATAGGCGGCACTGATGAGGCTGCACTGATGGCCACTGATGAGGCTGTACTGATGGCCACTGATGAGGCGGCAATGATGGGTACTGATAAACTGCACTGATGGACAGGCTGCACTGATATGCTGTGGTGATGGGCACTGATGAGACTGCACTGAAGGGCACTAATGAGGCTGCACTGATGGCCACTGATAAGGCGGCACTGGTTACCTGCACTGATAAGGCAGCACTGATATGCTGCACTAACTCGCACTAAAAGGCTACACTGATGGCCACTAATGGGCTGCACTGATGGTCACTGATGAGGTGGCACTCTTAAGCTGCACTGATGTGGCTGTACTGATAAGGCAGAACTGATATGCCACACTGATGGGCACTGATATGCTACACTGGTGGCCCCTGATAAGGCCGCACTGATGGGCACTGATGAGGTGACACTGATGGGCACTAATAAGCTGCACTGATGGGCACTGCTAGGCTGCACTGATGGGCACGGATAGGCTGCACTGATGGGTACTAATAGGCTGCACTGATGAGGCAGCACTGATGGACACTGATGAGGCAGCACTGATTGCTGCTGATGAGGCAGCACTGATGGCCGCTGATGAGGCGGCACTCTTAAGCTACATGGTTGGGGCTGCACTGATGGGCACTGATAGGCTGCACTGCTGGCCCCTGATGAGGCTGTACTGATGGGCACTGATGAGGTGGCACTGATATGCTGCACTGATGGTCACTCATGAGGCTGCAATGATGGACACTGATGAGACTGCACTGATGGGCACTAATGAGGCTGCACTGATGGGCACTGATAGGCTGCACTGATGGGACTGTGCAGACGGGCTGCACTGATGGTCACTGATGAGGCGGCACTCTTAAGCTGCACTGATGTGGCTGTACTGATAAGGCAGAACTGATATGCCACACTGATGGGCACTGATATGCTACACTGGTGACCCCTGATAAGGCCGCACTGATGGGCACTGATGAGGTGACACTGATGGGCACTAATCGGCTGTAATGGTGGGCACTGCTAGGCTGCACTGATGGGCACGGATAGGCTGCACTGATGGGTACTAATAGGCTGCACTGATGGCCACTGATGAGGCAGCACTGATGGACACTGATGAGGCAGCACTGATTGCTGCTGATGAGGCAGCACTGATGGCCGCTGATGAGGCGGCACTCTTAAGCTACATGGTTGGGGCTGCACTGATGGGCACTGATAGGCTGCACTGCTGGCCCCTGATGAGGCTGTACTGATGGGCACTGATGAGGTGGCACTGATATGCTGCACTGATGGTCACTCATGAGGCTGCATTGATGGACACTGATGAGACTGCACTGATGGGCACTAATGAGGCTGCACTGATGGGCACTGATAGGCTGCACTGATGGGACTGTGCAGACGGGCTGCACTGATGGGCATTGATGGGACTGTACTGATGGGCATAATTAGGCTGCACTGACTGACACTGATAGGCTGCACCGATGGGCACTGATGGGCACTAATGAGGCTGCACTGATGGGCACTAATGAGGCTGCACTGATGGGCACTGATAGGCTGCACCGATGGGCACTGATGAGGCTGCACTGATGGGCACTGATAGGCTGCACTGATGGGCACTGATGAGACTGCACTGATGGACACTACTGATGCTGCACTGATGAGCACTGATGAGGCGGCACTGATGTGGCTGCACTGATGAGCACTAATGAGGCTGCACTGATGGGCACTAATGAGGCTGCACTGATGGGCACTGATGAGGCAGCACTGATGGGTACTGATATGCTTCATGTTAATATTTATTTTTGGAACTTAATTCTGTATATAACATTTAACAGTGTAACTTCACAATATAATTTACAAGTGTGTGTTTAGGGGTGGAATTAGGGGCAGGGCAGGGCAGGGTAGGGGTTGGGTGGGGTAACTGGTGGCGAGTAAGTCTTAAGGCCTGGCTAGTAGCTCAGGACTTGACATTTTGAGCCCTGAACATACAATATATATATGTAAAGCAATGCGTAAATTGACGGCGCTATATACAATAAGTACCTGTAATAAAGAAATAAGTAGCGTGTAGCCATGTTTTTTTTTGGGGGGGTTGTATGAGAAATGGCCCTCCCCAAATGGGATATTGTGCTAATCCTGTAAGTAAATAAGAGAATAGAACCCTTGCTGAGGCCTGGTTGCAGTTTGTATATTCCGGGTGCATTTTGCATTTTTCAATGCACATTTTTGATCCATTGAAGTCTACGGTACCAATAACCAGAAAGAAAGTCCCTGACCCTTTCCATAAAATGCATAGATGTGAACGTGACCCATAGGAAACCATGTTCAATGAACTGTAGTGCATTTCTGCAAAACTGAGAACACACTAAAAAATGCATAGGTGTGACCCAGGTCTAAGTGGAAGAGTGGGATTGATAATAAAGTTGGCAGTGCCTCCACCCAGGACAGGACTCAGTGGACAGTGGGGATTCCCTTCCTAGGAAATTAAGCAGTAATGTAAATGAAGTGCAATGTAATTGGGAGAAGAGGAACTGCTGCAACCAGCATATAACATTAAAAATGTAAACAATTGTGTAAGCGCTGCTATTGATGACTAAAATAGCACAAAAAGAATAAAATAACAGTGAGTAAACACTTAAATGCAATATATATATATAAACATGTGAAAAAATTCAGCTACACCAAAGTGCTAATGTCAGAGGTGTACTCCTTGAATGCTCCAATATAGTTCAGTTCATAAAGTGTCAATAGAAGAATAAATGAAACAAATGCTTCTCATATACTGTGTATGCCCACAATACATAATACAGTATGATAAATGTGTTAATAAATGTGCAAAAAAAAAAAAAGCTACAACAAAGTGCTGGTGCCAAAGTACAGTCTATGAATAGTCCCAATGAGAAATAGTTGGTAAGGCATCAGTGGAGGAGTAAATAGAAGGATGCTTCTCATATAGTGAGTATGGTGGTCCACAGGTTCATGCAAGAGCTGAAACACACGTGCTCCCTTCACCAGGTGAAGTGAACTCTCACCTCCAGGTTAGACCCCACTAGGCCAAATCTCGTGTGATAACATATGATAAGTCATGAGTTAGGGTCAAATCCGTGTAAAAATACCCCCCCTACCAGGGGAATTGGAGGCTCACCCCAGATAATGACCCTACCGGGCCTGCTCCCATATAATATGACAAAGTGATATCCAGGTTACTTCCCCTTTAAGGTTGCTGTTTGGATTCCCAGTAGTCCACCGGTTGCATGTAAATATAAAAAAACACCTCCACTTGTGCAATAAGTCTGAACCAAGGCTGAGATACCAAATTCATAAACCCCTCCTTAAAATGCGCTCACATTTATTTAGATATAAAATTCAATAAGATATAAAAGAAGATAAGTCTCACGTGTCACAGGTAAGTTCCACCGCCGGCTGGATCTCTACATGTTTCGCCACCCCACGTGGCTTCATCTGGAGGAATAAACCTCCTAGAGTCTCAAACACCCATATGCCATAGGATATATTGTGTACACAAGGGCCTGTTTACCTTGTGTTAGTTAGTTGATACCACTACAGAGACACTAAGTGCATCTGGTGTAGTTAAAAATACCATTTCTATACCCCATTCACTAGAGTCTCAAACACCCATACGCCATAAGGCTTACATACATAGTGTGTGCACAAGGGCCTGTTTACCTTTTGCTAGTTAGTTGATGCCACTACAGAGACAGTAAGTGCGTCTGGCGTAATTAAAATGTATGTTTTTATAGCCTTTGAGTGCCAGTTAGTGGGTCATTGACAATAGTGCCTTTATTCCTGTGGCCTTATTCCTGTGTATTCTAAAAGAGTGGTAGGCTGCTAACCTTTAAGTCCACAGGTGTAGATGGCTTTAGAATATGACCAAGAGTGTCAGTGGGGACCGAGCAGTTTAGAGTGTTGTGACAAAACAGTGGACCCATCATCACCAGCGGCTTCTGCAGAGGTAATTGCTATAGATTTTTTCATCTTGTTTTGAAAAAAGCGGGCTAACAAGTTGTCTCTCTTATAATCTATACCAAACCTGAAGGGTCTGGTATGGATTGGGGGTGGGGGGGTGGGGGTTACATTCTGCTGTCAGGGATGACTCATCGTTGTTAGGAAGCTGGCTCCTTAACAACCTATTACTCATCCCTGATACTGACAGCAGGGATGAGACGTAGTACTAAAAAGTCACACTGGTGCCTAAGTTGAATGCCTCCTTTATTCTTTTGTGGATCCTCACCCGCTGAGTGATGATGGTGCTGCTGGAAGAGGGCTAGGCCACCTTGGAACAAATCATGATGCGCCTGGAGGGCCTGTTGGTCCCAGAGTTGAGACACAGATTCCTTGTGCAGAGGCAGCAGGAGAACGAGAGGCTCACTCATTTTGCGGTAGCGCTCCAAAATCTCTGGAAATGGCTGGAGAAGAGCGATGCGCAAGACTGTGCTGACATCACCAACTTGGATCACCTATTAAGGGACCAGTTCATGGTAGGATTGAAGGATAGCCTAGTCAAGGGGGCCCTGCAGGAGCGAACCAGAGTGCAACCCGCCATCTCTTTTCATGATGTTGTGATGGACACAGTTGTGCTGAAGCAGGAAGATGCGGAAGCAACTGTGGCTGTAACAAAAAGGTATGATCCATCACACATGAGAAATCATCCATACACATAGCATTAAGGGAACTCACCCTGTACTTGGCCTCCCTGAAACAAGAACTGTCCTCACTCAAACAAGATTCAGACCCTCCTCCTAAAGGTGAGAATCTGTTACAGAGGGACCCTAGAGGAAGACCAGAAGCGCTGGCGATGCAGCCGCTTTAGACATGTAAGGAAGAACAAGTGGCTCCCGGGGCAGAGGGAGAACCCCCGGGTTGGTCAACACAAGGTCTCAGCAAACCAGAGTCTATGGTTGAGCCATGTCCGGTGGTGGCAGCCCTTGCTAATGGACAGGAGGCCCTGTGCCTGATTAATACAGGTTCAGAGGTCACTGTTACGAAGTATGACTTCTACGCAAGACATGAAACCAATTGGATTCCTCCTGGCTATCCATCAAGGCGGCCAACAACTTGCCCATCCTGGTAGAAGGTGTCACCTGGGTGAGGATCCAGATTGATGGGCAAGTGGTGGACCGAGTAGGGGTAGTGGTGACTTGCGGCCCAATAAGCTCAGCAGTGCCTATTGTTCTGAACATGAATGTGTTAAAGGACGGGGACTGGCCAAGTTTGAACATTCTGGCCGTTGTGCACGGGCCTTTGGTCTTCCAGCTGTGCGGCTCAATGTGATACGGGCCTATGAAGCTCACCAGAGGGCAGCGATGAATCAACTCGAACAGGTGGGTGTCATCTGCATGCCTCCCAAACACAAACTGGCACCCCTCCAAGAGGTAGTCTGGTCCCTTCCCAATGGGGCCCACAAGAAACTTCAAGGGGTCTCAGTAATGGTGGAACCCCACAAGGACCCAGTGGTGCCAGGGGAGTGGCTAGTGGCACACACCTTGCCCAAAGTCCACAAAGGAAAGGTCCCGTGCAGCTCATCAACCTGGGTACAACCCCAGTTTAACTTCCTAATCATGCACCCTAGTAGACCTGTACATAGTGCACCATCACTTTATCTCTGAAGCTCAAACCGGGGTAGAGGCCACTTTGGGCTCTATGACAAGCAGCCATGTCCTTGGACGAGTCACAATACAAGTTGCTGTTGGAACAGCTGGACATTCCCTTCCAGGACTATTCTCAACTGCTACAAAAGCTGCTCACCAACTGCTTGAAAAGCATCTACTGGTTTATGCCGCCAGCCCAGAAGGCTACAGCTACATACGTTGGTGCTCCACCCATTTGGAAGTGATGCCATCATATTCCCCCAGCTTTGTGCCAGGAGGTCAAGGACTTGCTCCGCAACATTCTACAGAGTGGGGTGATTCAACAAAGTCACAGTCCATGGGCTGTTCCAGTACTTCTGGCGCTAAAGAAAGACAGTTTTGCATAGACTACTGCAAGTTTAATGCCTGTATCCACCAGGTTGCCTAACCGTTTCCCCAAGTAGAGGAATCACTTATGGCATTGGGTCAAGCCAAGTACTTCTCCACCCTTGAATTGGCAATCAGCTATTAGCAAGTCTCAGTGAGAGATCAAGATTGTGAAAAGACTGCATTTGTCACACCCCCAGGACTGTTCAAATTTAACCATATGCCCTTTGGGCTGAGTAATGCCTCTAGCATGTTTCAGTGCCTAATGGATAGATGCCTAGAGGACTTCAGCTTTGAGCCTGAGTCCTTAGTCAGAAGATACTTCCACTGGCGGCCAGCAGATTGGGTCAAGAAGGTTTGCTGGGAATGTGAAACTTGCTCTGTGCATAAAACCATGGCCATGGCCATCACCACCTTGGAGCCCCTTGAGCTGGTCACCATACACTTTTTAACAATCTCCAGCTCGCCCTCAGGTTATTACTATGCATTTGTTTTTGTGGATCACTTTGCTAAGTTCACGGTGGTCCCCACTAAGGACCAGAGAGCCGCAAACCACAGCTAAATTATTTTGGGAGCATGTGGTCCAGCCATAGGTCTGTCCCAAATGTATACTCCTTGGACTAAAGCATAATCTTTGAGCCAGTGATTATGTCCCAGCTGTGCCACCTCAGTGGTATCCGGAAGTCGCATACAACCCCCTACCATCCGCTGTGTAATGGAGCTTGTGATTGCACCCTGCTGTGCATGCTAAGGACTCTCGCACAAGGGCACTGAGATAGATGGCACCAACATTGTCTACAACAATATTGTTCACCTAGCTACTGGTCTTCTTGATGTTTGGATGCTATAGCCGGCTACTGTTGGATCTCCTACTGGGCTCTCCTGAGAAGGTGACGTCCTGGACACCTAGCTCCTGAGTGCAAGAACATTGGGAGAAGCTACAGAAAGCCAAGCAAGAGGTGCTGGATAGACACAAGGACTTGGCCGAGGACTAGACATGTGCTGTTCTTTTCATTCTGAATTAAAAATCAGCCAGATTTTTTGATATTCGGAAATTTGGATGTATCCCAATTTCCAAATCACATCAGGAAAGAATTTAAATGAATCTGAAATAAATGATAACAAAACAAAAATTTGTTCAATATCAAACTGAATTCGTATCGAATTCAAAATCAAAAATAATTTGAATTCAAAATGTAAACATATTCTTGACTATTGTTGATTTCCTTCAAAAACTGTGTGCAAGTGTACCTAAAAGAATTGATGCTGAATGGTATTCAAATATTAACTTAATTTAGATTTTTCTTCTGTTCGCTCACTCTGCATTTTTTTAATTGATAAAAATAAAACGATATGCCATTTTTCTTTTTTTCACATAAATAGAGCTTTCTTTTGGTGGCATTTAATCACCACTGGGGTTTTTATACCTTGTTAAATAGAGGAAAAAAGACCAAAAATTTTGGAAAAAAAACACGTTTTTCTTTGTTTCTGTTATAACATTTTGCAAATAAATATTTTTTTCCTTCATAAATTTACACCAAAATGTATTCTGCTACATTTTTTTATTGAAAATAACCAAAATCAGTTTATATTATTTAGTCTGTAGGAAAGTTATAGAGTCTACAAGCTATGGGATATATCTGAAAATTTATCAGTCCTGATGTACTGAAGGTCGATCTCATTTCTTGAGTCCCAAAAACACCTGGATGGTATAAATATCCCCCAAATGACCCCTTTATAGAAAGTAGACAGTCCAAAGTATTTAGTAAGAGGCATGGTGGGTTTTTTAAAGCTGTCATTTTTTTGTCACTTTTTTTGGAAAATGAAGAAATAAGGAACATTTTTTTTCCACAATTTTTTTAAATTGTTTTACACACACTGCCTAGTGCAGTACAGCATCATCATACAACTGGTGTGGCAGTGACCAGGGACACTGGCTGGTGACAGTATGTAAAAAAATATATATATTTTTTTTCATTTTTTAAATATATTTTTATTTTTGATTACATTTTTTTTTCTTAGTTTTTTACACTTTTTTTTTTACATGCAGTGACCAGAGCAATACATACATTTTTACCATAGTAACACTGTACTACTTTGGATAGGTGATCAGGATTTTTCTTTTTATGATTGCTTAAAACTCTAAATTTAGCAATTATTAGCAACCATTTTTTTCTGAATGAAAACCATTCGGTCGTTACTATTGTGATTAGCTGTGATTGACCACAGCTAATCACATTGTACAGATGGGCTGTGATTGGCCCTGTCTGTACCATGTGTTCACTGTGACCAATCACAGAGCTCATCACAATAGCACACAATGAAAGGCATGAATCAAAGCCTTTCATTGTGTACTATTGCCATGCGTTCGATTGGCCACATCGATCACATGGTACTGGCATTGGGCCGGTACAGTGATCTGTCACCGGTTGTGTCTTGTGGACATGGTGGATGACAGATCACGCCAGAGCATGGCCCGTGGGGCGCGCGTAATGCTCAATCCTGGAGGGGCATCATATGATGTCCTCCCAGAACAACAGGGCTCCTGTCCAGCCTTTTGCTTAATGATGGGGTTAATTGTTATGCGGGTGTTAAGGTATACAAAAGTATCTTCAATCATGTGAGTCTCATGTTAGTAATAGTAATAAAATATTTATACAGTGCGTAAAGTTGCCGCCATAATTTCCAATAGAAGAATTTTGTAGTATTTCATGAATAGCATCAGGGCGTTTGGGGTCCAGCACAGACCTTTCATGTTGTGAAAGCTTATTTTTATCTGATAAAATTTACAAACATTTAAACAGTCTATGAACAAGTAGTACCTAAATTATTTTTTGGATATTCAATTTGAATTGATATCGAATCAAATACAGACGTAAAATTCAAATAGAATTAAAAACGGTAAATCGAAACGAAAACAAAACGAATCAGGAAAACGGATCATTATAACACATGTAACTATTTAACTTAACGAATCCATCCAAAACAAAATACTTTTTTTCATTGTGCACATGTCTACTGAGGACTCTGTCCTAGAGGATCTGCCATTGCGACCGGGGGACCAGGTGTTGGTGAAAAATACCAAAACCGAGCAAGGCAGTAAGCTGGATGCCAAGTGGGAACCTACTGCCTATTGGGTGGAACAACAGCCCTTTCCTCCAACTCCAGTATATGACGTGGTCTCAGAAGGACCCAATCCTGTCAAGAGACGTCTCCACCGCAACCTGCTGAGGCCCTGTGTGCTAAGTGGTGACTGTTCCACCAAACCAGCCAGAAACTGAGAAGTATTTGACCCTGTGGACATCCCACCAAGGTACGAGGTTCCCACTGAGTGGTACCTGCGTCTTCTCCTGATGGAACCTATGGCCGATCTGGACTCAGCAGCAGGAAGCCCCAGTACAGCAACTAAGGACAGTCCAACAACCTCTGCGAGTTCCACAGACTGTCCAGATGTGACCAAGGATTCAGTCTTGGGCCCAGGTAAAAGGGGGTGTGGAGGGAGGGGATGGGAACACCAAAGAGGGACCCGAGAAGGGGAGGATCCGCGCTGCTCTGCACAAAATCATTTCACAGAGCAGGTAAGTATAACACGTTTGTTATTTTTAACTAAAAAAAAAGACTTTACAATCACTTTAATGCATCAGCATACCAAGTAATTTTGGACAATTTCTTTTTTTAACTTTACATTTTTATTAGTTATAATGATGAAGCAGTTTTGGACAATTTCATGCTCCCAACTTTGTAAGAACGGTTTGGGGATGGCCCCTTTCTGCTCTAACATGACTATGCAAAAACAGTCATTCTCCTGCACTCAGGTGCAAAGCTCTAGGGCAGTGGTTCTCAACTCCGGTCCTCGGGACCCACCAACAGGCCAGATTTTAAGTATTACCTTGGGGAGATGCAGACTAGAATACTGCAATCACTGAGCAGCAAATTACATCACCTGTGCTGTATTTCAGTTATCCTGCAAACCTGGCCTGTTGAGGGGTCCTGAGGACCGGAGTTGAGAACCACTGCTCTAGGGAAAGAGGTGTAACCAATCCTAATTGCCAATGCAGGGTCTTGCTGCCCTCTCAGGACCATGGGTATCCAAATTCACTGAAAAACAACAAAAACAAGAGAAGGGCGCATCGACCTAGTGCAATTCCATTAAAGGGTATTTTATGAAAAGATAAAAAGATGTACAGGGTACTCACAAGCATAAGTTGTATATACGCATGTCAGAACAAAGTCCCAGACGAGTCACCTATAGGACCACTGAAGGATTCCAATGGTGCAAGGGGACCAACTGGTGTCCGTACCCTTTTAATAAAATATCCTTTAATGGAATTTCACTAGGTCGGTGCGTCCTTCTCTTGTTTTTGTTGTCTGACATAACTGCGCACCAGTGAACAAAGCAAGGTCCATAAAGACATGGATGAGCGAGTTTGGTTTGGAGGAACTTGACTGGCCTGCACCTCAACCAGATAGAACATCTTTGGGATGAATTAGAGCGAAGACTGTGAACCAAGCCTTCTCATCCAACATCAGTGCCTGACTGCACAAATGCGCTTCTGGAAGAATGGTCAAACATTCCCTTAAACGCACTCCTATCCTAAACCTTGTGGACAGCCTTCCTAGAAGAGTTGAAGCTCTTATAGCTGCAAAGGGTGGGCCAACTCAATATTGAACCCTACGGACTAAGACTGGGATGTCATTAAAGTTTATGTGCGTATAAAGGCAGGTGCCCCAGTACTTTTGGTAATACCAAGGATTCAGTCTTGGGCCCAGGTAAAGGGGGGTGCGGAGAGCCCAGTTGACCCCCATTCCCCTGTAGCCCCGAAGTCACAGCCAGAAGATGATTACCTGGGACATGACTCCACAGAGGACACTGTTGCTTGTCGCCCTTGGCAGTCTAACTTTAGGCAGCTGCCTGCAAGATACTCTGATTATCTTGTTTGAACTTTTTCCTGTTGTGTCTTAATTATGTTTATTGCATTTCTCAGGTTGTTCCGGGAAACGTCGATATTCTCGAAGTTGAGAAGATCCTTCCGACAGGTGTTCCAAATCCTATC
>BLSH010029775.1:303656-314473 GCA_018402905.1 Glandirana rugosa
GGGTCAGATGTGTTCTGGGTAGTGCTTTTGGAGGGGAGAGGGCTAATGCCTAGAGGTGGGGTCAGATATGTTCTGGGGGGAGGATTTTGGAGGGGAGAGAGCTAGAGCTAGCAAGGGGGGAGTCATATATGTGTTGGGGGCATTTTGGAAGGGAAGCGGGCTAGTGCACAAGGGGGATAGGGGGTCAGATATGTGCTGGGGGCACTATGGGAAGGGAGAGGACTTGAGAGTGCTAGAAGGGGTTGTCAGATTTCAAATACCACCCACACTTCTAGCATAAGTCCTCTCCCTTCCCAAAGTGCCCTCCAGCACATATCCGACCCCCCCAAGCCCTCTTACACTAGTCCTCTTAACCCCCCAATCACTCCATATCTATTTTAAGTTGTTCTCCTTCGCAGCCACTCTCTCTCCCTCTCCTGTCCATCTACAGAGCATAATAAAAACTTTCTACCTCAATCAGCACATGTCCCCCCTCCTCCTCTGTGTGTGCGAACAGAACCGAGAAGGAGGAGGAGAAAGCAGCTTTGATCCACTGTGCTGTAAGTGAGACAGGCTGCCGTCGGGGAGGGGAAACAGATCAGATAGCCAAGCAGACTTGTCACTCCCGGTGCAGTCCGATTTGAATAACGTGTCCGGGTCTCAGGCGGATTGAACCCCAGACACATCATTCAAAAACCGCACTGTCTGGGTGAAAACTGGACAGATGGCAACCCTAGCCCCCTTCCACAGTGGCGGAACACCAGAGTCCGGTCACGAGTGCGACCTTTGTGACCCTGTTAGTTCCACTACTGATCAGTGTTGTCAGCGGGAAGTGTGATTAATTAAAAAAAATATGAGCATCTTAGAGAAATGGTATTGACATAAACACGCTCGCACACACGTATACACAGCTTGAACTAAATATTCTGGTGTCTTTATTCAACCTTACCAACTATGAAATTATGAAACTTCACTTTTGCTGCTTGATCTCTATTTCCTCATGAGATGAGGAGGCACATAGGGATAATCATATCCATATCCCAGGGTTACTTTTCTTTGGACTAGTCATTGTAGCCTGGAGAACTAAGGTAGCTCCTTGAGTTTGCACCTGACTGGCGGGATGTATGGGTTGTTGTCCTTATTTTAGTGTTTCTTGTGTAAGTATTCTGACCCAAGTACAGGGGGGAGACAGATCCACCTGGTGCTCACTGTATTCTTTGTTGAGTTGTAGTTTCTCTACACTCAGTATTAGTAGTGACTGGGTAGTATGTTCATTTTCTGCACTGCCAATATCAAAAGATGGTGAGGACATCAACTTTGTATCAAAGGAAGGCGGCAACTGCTAAAGTGGCTGCTACTTTCATTCTCCCTTTGTTGTCTCCCTAAGACCATTCCGAAGATGACCACCCCGATGGCTCCCATTCTGTAAGGTCTCGCTCACTGCCTTCACAGTCATGCTTAGACGATCCAGGGTCATTCTCAGTCTCACTCAGGGGTGTAACGATAGGGGTTGCAGGGGTTGCAATTGCAACCGGGCCCCATGGTACATGTTATGCCTCTGGTTTCACTCATCTCACCCAAGGGCTCACATGTAGTGTCAGCTTCTTCCAGGGTGTCTCCCACATCAGGCTCTGGTGTTATCACTACATTGGGTCTCTCTGGGGCAGCTCAGTGATGACAGGGGCTCTATGAGTGGAGCTGGCACCTTCAGCACTCGGCCTGTCTGCGGCTACACACATAGCCTCTTGTCTTTAGCCCAACTTTAGTGTTGCTCTGAACTTTTCTGGCTTAATCATGGTATTATTATTATTATTATACAGGATTTATATAGCGCGACAGTTTGCGCAGCGCTTTACAATATTAGGGCAGACAGTACAAATTACAATACAATTCAATACAGGAGGAGTCAGAGGACCCTGCTCGTTAGAGCTTACAATCTAGGAGGGAGGGTTAAGTGATACAAAAGGGCATTAAACTGCGGGGGATGAGCTGATTGAGAAAAAAGAAGTGCAGTTATTAGGTGGTGGCAGGATAGGCTTCCCTGAAGAGAAAAGTTTTCAGGGATCGCTTGAAGGTGGATAGATTTGGGGCTATTCTGACCGATTGGGGTAGGGAGTTTCAGAGGATGGGAGAGGCTCGGGAGAAGTCTTGGAGGCGAGTATGAGAGGAGGTGATGAGGGAGCTGGAGAGCAGGAGGTCTTGGGAGGAGCGAAGAGGACGGTTAGGTTGGTATTTTGAGACAAGGTTGGTGATGTAGCTGGGAGCAGAGTTGTGGATGGCTTTGTAGCTGATTGATAGTATTATTATGGTGCTAAGTACTAATTACCATTAGTATGGTAGTAGCGCTTTGCATCTGACACAGCAAATCAGCAGTCTGGATGAGCTCAAGCACCTCTCAGCAGTATAATGTGACCCAGTTGGCAGTGGAGGTGGCTGGGGGCAGGAAGTTCAGTACCAGCTATGCCAGCGGATCCCCACAGTATCCATGCCAACTCCATGCCTTTACTGCAGTTGTGGGCTTTTCACAGCCTGGGCACACTAAACACCTGATACCATTGTCATTTGGCATCCAGTAAAATGGCACACAGTACTGACCCACACAGCCGTGGCACGCCCAGTGCGCCTGGTGCCGGGACCTGCTGACAAACTCCTGCTGTGTGCAATCACAGTGGGAGTCGATGGGTGTGTGCACAAGAGGCCAGTGTAGTGCCTGTATGGAACGCCCATCAGTACGTTGTGGGGCGGACGGTCCGCAAGAGACTGCTGAGGTTTGTACATGTCTGTTACTTGTGGCACAGTCATTAAAGCATATGCCCCTTTAAGCACTGTTGATGCAATTTGACTTTGACCCATAGTTTGGCACAACAAAATGCTGAATCCCTTAGCACCACATTTTTTTGGGGGGGTGCCAAAAAATGACCAGCCCCGGGCGCCAGATGTGCTAGCTACACCACTGCTCCCTCTAGGGCCAATGGCGCCAACCCCTCCTCACCTAGCCGGCTCCTCCCGCACAGGTAGTTAACTCTTTGTTACTCTCCATGAATGCACGGCAACTGGCAGTTATCTTCACTGTGATGCAGGTACTTTTTCTTGTCACAGTTCACTGGAATAGCCTTCTCTTGGATCAGCATACACCGAACTGTCTAACCAACGCTCCTGGCTTCACCTCTCCTGTCAGTTGCCCATGGTAACAGCCACATACATCTACAGGTTAATCCTGGACGAGCCCTTACATGTAGCGTTACCCCCGCAGGGGCCTCTGATTTGTGTCCCAGGTTTTCCATCTGTGAAGCAGCAGCCAGGAAAACTGCAACATTCACTAATCTAGCTCAGTAAACAGTCTACAGGTTGCCTTTTTCAAGTTTATTGAAGAGTAACTTGGATTTGCTTAGCTAAGCTGTGGAATACTCCAGAACACTAACAGGAATGTGAGGAGGTTCTTCCCTTTGCAGCTGAACAGAACAGTCCCTTCAGCAGTGAGACATTAAGTGGACAGAACCGGGACACCATAAACAATGTTTCAGGCTGGACAAGCCTTAATACTAGTGCACCAGAGGTTAACAGCAGCCACAGTCACTAGGACCGCTCTCTCTCTGGATCTATTGCAATTAACACTGTTGGACACAGCCAGTGACAGATTGCGCCGCTGCCCTACCCCACATATGACGCCTTCCCAGAACAACAGTGTTCCTGCCCGGCCGTCATTTCACTATAAGCCAGGCAGGAGCACTATTGTTCTGGGAAGACATCATATGTGGGGCAGCGCAGCGGCGCAATCTATCACTGGCTGTGTTCACCAGTCACTGACTAAGACTGATCATTGTACTGGACCACTGCCAGTGTCATGTGATCACTGTGACCAATCACAGCAAATCACATTGCAATTGTAAACAATGGATGGCTTCCTTTCATACCATCCATTGTATACAATTGTGTTACTAGCTGTGATTGGTCACAGTGAACACATGGTGCAGACAGGCCAATCACAACCCATCTGTACCATGTGATTAGCTTTGGCCAATCACAGTTAACCACAACAAAAGACACTGAATGCATTTGTTTCATTCAGTAAAAATGGTTGCTTATATCAGTGAATGTCATTGGTATAAGCAATCACAATGTGTAAAAAAAAAAAAAAAAATCACTTCTCCAGAGTAGTACAATGTTACTATGGGAACAGTGTATTGCTCTGGTCACAGTGTGTTAGAAAAAAAAAACTGTAAAAAAAGAAAAAAATGTAATAAAAAATAAATATATATTTTTTTTACATACTCTCACCAGTCAGTGACCCTGATCACAGCCACACCAGTTATATGATGACATTGTACTGCACTGGGGACAGTATGTAAAGAATTGTGAAAACATTTTTTTGTTTAATTTCTTCATTTTCCAAATAATTGTGACAAAAAATAACAACTTCAAAAAACTCGCCATGCCTCTTACCAAATACCTTAGACTGCCTACTTTCCAAACAGGGGTCATTTGGGAGGTATTTGTACTTTCCTGGCATTCTAAGGCCTCAAGCCGTCAGTACATCAGGATTGATTAATTTTCAGATATATTCCATAGTTTGTGGACTCTATAACTTTCCTACAGGCTGAATACAGACACTAATCCGGGGGTATTTTCAGCAAAGAAAGGTAGCAGAATACAATTTGACCTAATTTTTTGAAAGATTATTTATTTGCAAAATTTTATAACAATCTAAGAAAAGCGTGTTTTTTCCCCTAAATTTTCTGTTGTTTTTTGTTTATTTAGCAAAAAATAAAAAACCCAGCAGTGATTAAATACCACCAAAAGAAAGCTCTATTTGTGTGAAAAAATTTCTTAAAGTACAGTGTTACATGACATCGCAATTGTCATTCAAAGTGCGACAGCGCTGAAAGCTAAAAATTGGCCTGAGCAGGAAAGGGGTGAAAGTCCCCAGTATTTTTACATAGTTACATAGTTAGCCGAGTTGAAAAAAGACACAAGTCCATCTAATTTAACCCAATAAAAAAAAAAAAAAAATCATACAATCCCATATAAACAATCTTATACACACAGTTGATCAAGAGGTAGGTGAAACACCCCAGCAAAGTATGATTCAATTTGCTACAGCAGGGGAAAAAATTCCTTCCTGATCCCCCAAGAGGCAATCGGATTTTCCCTGGATCAACTTTACCTAAAAATGTCAGTATCCAGTTATATTATTTACATTAAGGAAAGAATCCAGGCCTTTTTTAAAGCAATCTACTGAGCTGGACAGAACCACCTCTGGAGGGAGTCTATTCCACATTTTCACAGCTCTTACTGTGAAGAAACCTTTCCATATTTGGAGATGAAATTTTTTTTCCTCTAGACGTAAAGAGTGCCCCCTTGTCCTTTGTGATGACCTTAAAGTAAATAACTCAACACCAAGTTCACTATATGGACCCCTTATGTATTTGTACATGTTGATGTACATCAGCCTATGCACATTTGGTCTTTCCTGACAATAGGTCAGACTAAAAGGAATTCTTCGTCTGCGCATAACTATGCGCCTGGGTATATTTTTTCTTTCCTGACACCTTCTCTTTGTCCCCAGGCACCCACTCTAGATTGTTTTGTAAAGGGCTTACATGCTCAGACCTGACCTTTTTACTATTAATATATTTGAAGAATTTTTGGGGTTTGTCCTACTATCTTTTGCAATCTGTCGTCCGTTTAGAACTTTTGTGGCCTTTATTTCCTTTTTACATATTCTGTTATATTCTATGTAACATTTAAATGATGATAGTGTTCCTTCATTTTTATATTTTTTAAAAACGCTTTTATTATTATTTAAAGTTTTATGTATCTTTGGCTGAGCCACATGGGTGTTATTTTTAGCCTTTTAAACGTATTGCCCATGGGAATATACTTTGCAGTGAGTTCACATACAGTCTTTGTGAAAAATTCCCATTTCTTTTCTGTGTTCATCGATGCCAATATTCCCTCCCAGTCGCTTAGTCCTGGAGAGCAGCCCTCAGCCTTGGAAAATTTGCATCTCTTAAATGTAAGTGTTTTTATCTTTCCTGTATGTGTTTGTTGCTTACAGCTAACATTAAATGAAATCATGTTGTGGTCACTGCTACTCAGATGTTCCTATATATGAATATTGGTAAAAAGTTCTTCATGGTTTAAGATTATCAGGTCCAGCAGAGCATCATTCCTAGTCAGGGCCTCTTACTGTACCATAAAATTGTCTTGTAATAGGTTTATACATTTTTGCCCTTTAACTGTTTCAGCAGTACCATTGCTCCAGTCAATTTCCGAGTAGTTAAAATCCCCCATTATTATCTCTGTCCCAGCCCTTTCTATCTGTGCAAGGAGCAGAGTCTCCACCTCCTCATTAACACTGAGTGGTCTATAACAAACTCCAATGATTACCATTGTTGTACGCACACCCATGTGCAGTTCCATCCATAATGCTTCAGAGTCATCACACTCTCCATCAACTAGTTCCTCATTCACACTCGCTTAGAGATAACTTTTCACATAGAGACAGACACCACCACCCCTTCGTTTTACATGAGGAGGATTTTGACATTGTGGGAGTAACACAGACCTGGTTTGACAGCACACATCATGACTGGCTTGTGACTGTCCAGAGGTACTCCCTGTACAGAAGGGACATGGTGGATAGAAGATGGGGAGGGGTGTACATGTTTGTCAAGAGTGATTTGCCAGTAAACACGAGGGGTAACAACAGGGCAAGAGAGGAAGTTTAATCCTTTGGTTGGAGCCTCAAAGTGAAGAAACAACCCTGAAGGATGAGGAGGAGACAGATCTCCTCTTGCAGTTAGAAATGGTGGCAAGGTGGTCAATGTTATCATCACGGGGGACTTCAATTATCCATATATAGATTGGGCAGATGGTGTTGCTCACTCCTCTAAGGCTTTGCATTTCTTAAAGGTCTTGCGGGACAATTTTATGTGTCAATTGGTGGATGTCCCAACTGGATACAAGGCTCTGCTTGACCTACTAATTACAAACAACTCAGAGCTGATAGCGGATGTGGAAGTAGGGGGTAACTTAGGAAACAGCGATCACAGGACAATTATGTTCACAGTGATTTGTAAAAGCAGACACGAGGGTAGGAGAAGTACATTAAATTTAAATAGAGCCAGTTTTACCAAATTGCACTCCATACTTCCTGACATTAAATGGGAAGATGTTCTGGAAAGAATAAACATGAAGAAGTGAGTGCTTTAAGAACATTTTATTGATGACATTAGCCAGCAGTGTATTCCAGCGGGCAACAAGTATAAAGGAATTACGGTTAAAATTTGGTGGTTAAATTTGAACATAAAAAGACATATTAAAGGGATAAAACTGTCTTTTAAAAATATATGGCCAAGGGGACATTGTCAGCACTCCATCACTGTAAAGATTGTAATGCGATCAGGACAGCAAAAATAGACAACAAGAGACCCATAGCGGAGGAGAGTAAAAAGAATCCCAACTTGTTATTTGAAATACAGTATGTATATATAGTAAAAAGCCCAAGTCAGAGCATATTGGCCCCATAAAGGATAGTCAAGGGAAGTTGTCTACAAGCAATAGGGAGAAGGCAACTGTATGAAATAAATCTTTTTATTAATCTAATATATGCAAAAAGGTAGTGTTAGCAACACAGCAATGAGTGTACTCTTGTGGCTAACAGAAGCCAGTGTTCTCAAAAGACTTGAAAAAGTGAGCAAATCACCAGAACCGGATGGCTTACACCTGAGAGTCCTCACAGAACTCAGTCAGGTCATTGCTAGACTGTTATTCCTAAGCTTACTGAGCAGAATGGTACCAGCAGACCGACGAAAGGAAAGGCCAAAAAGGCCAAGATTCATACCTGGAAACTACATGCCAGTTATTCTAACATCAATAGTTTGTAAACTATTGGAGGAGATAATGGACCATATCCAAGAATTTGCTGATGGGAATAGTATCATTAGTAGTAACCAACATGGATTTATGAAAGACCACTCTTGCTAGACCAAGTTTTTAACATTCTATGAGGAGGTAGTCTGAAATTTGAATGGAGAAAGGCCTGTGGATGTAGTATATCTAGATTTTGCTAAGGCATTTGATACAGTACCCCACAGATGCTTAACTGACAAATTTAGGTCTTTTGGCATTGGTGATATCGTAAGTACCTGGATAGGAAACTGGTTGTAGGAGCGTGTCCAGAGGGTGGTGATTAATGGCATACTGTATTTTCTAAATGGTCTAAAGTTGGGAGCTGGGTGCCCCAGTGCTCTGTCCTGGGACCAATTCTTTTTAACTTGCTCATAAATGATTTAGGGTTGAGAAGTTCAATCTCTGTGTTTACTGTCGATACAGTGTTAAGCAGGGCAACAACTTCAGAACAGGTTATAGAAATTTTGCAAGAAGACCCCAAGAAAATAGAGAGGTGGGCAACTAAATGGCAGATGAGGTTCATTATTTGAAAAATGTAAAGTAATGCACTTGTGAGATACAAATTTGAATGTAAGTTACTCTCTAGGAGGAGACACTCTTCGAGAATCGAGGATGGAAAAGGATCTGGGGGTCCTGGTAGATGACAGCTATGGGATACAATTCCAGGCTGCAGCAAGCAAAGCTAGCAGATTGGTATGCATTAAAAAGGTAAAAAAAAAGTGAAATAAATAAATGAAGCAAATTTGAGTTTTTTTTTACATTATGGTATTAAAATTCTTGCTGTCTCTATCCAGGGCACAATGAGACGTAAAGGAATCTTTATAAGCGCCTCTTTGTTCTCCACTATGACTTTTCTGATGGTGAGATTGTTCATGTGCCTTGACCCAACACCAGCCAAAATGCCAACACCAGCCAAAATGCCGCTCCCCATGACAAGGCGGTCAATAACCCTGTTAAATAGCACTTACACTTTTCATCTCAACCTAACCAGTTTTGAGGCGGAGTTCCCCTACCTACAGAGTTACAGGTGCACATTCATCCAGGAGCCAAACCAAGAGGAACAAGGAGCAACCAACCAAAAACTGCTGATCCTGGCGGTGAAATCCCAACCCAGTACTGGGACAAGGAGGTCAGAACTGCGGAAGACATGGGCTAAAGAGAGAGAGATGAATGGATACAGAGTTAAACCGCTATTCTTGTTGGGAAAGACGGATGTGAAAGAACACATGGAAATGGCCAAACGTGAGAGCCAAGTGTACGACGACATTCTACAATGGGACATGACTGAAGGACACCATAACTTGTCCTTGAAAGAACGCTGCTTCTTGGAGTGGCTGTATCTGAAGTCACCTCAAGTGGACCACATTTTTAAAGATAAGAGAGGAGTGCCCAGACTAGGCACACTAAAATACAGTATTTGCACATTCTGAACAACCACTTTAAAACGCTCATTCACTTCTGTAATTATGAACATTGTGAAGAAAGTCATCCTCAAAATTCACAACAGAGGAACAGAAATTGTAGCTCTTTTGCTATTACTTTTGATGGAAGCAGAATGCCAATCCTGTACACTTCTACTCTACACAGTTGGTATTTCTATGCTGTTAGACACTAAATTAAACCAAATGTAGAATCTGTGTTACAACCTTTAAAGAACGTCACTTTACATGCAACAAGGGGGGCCGCTTGTTTTAAATATATTTTGCTGCTTATTAAAGCGGACATTCACTGCACTGAGCAACTTTTTTTTTCTTTAAAAATAACAAACATGTCATACTTACCTGCTCTGTGCAGTTGGTTTTGCACAGAGCAGCCCCGATCTTCTTCTTCTCTGGTCCCTTGCCGGTTCTCCTGGCCCCTCTCTCCTGCCGAGTGCCCCCACAGCAAGTAGCAAGTAGCTTGCTATAGGGGCACCCGAGCCACTGCCTTTTGTGTTGTCATTCAGACACAGAGCCACGGTTCGGCCCCGCCCCTTCTCTCTCCTCATTGGCTCACTTACTTTGATTGACAGCAACAGAAGTCAATGGCCCTGGGTGGATCGAAGTTTCTCTTTAAGAATATGTAAATACTTAAACTACTATAGTCTGGGCACAGGGGCACATTGAGGATAAGCAGCAGTGGCGGGCACTTATGCAGGTCACAGGGGCGCCGCCCCCCTAAGCCATGCGCTTGGCCCCTAATCTACATGCAGGGCACTGGACGCATGGATTACAAATTTATTTTTAGAAGCACATGATTAGAGCCGGAGGCCACACCCCCCCCCTCCCCCTTTCCCCTGAGAAAATTGAACACCCGCCACCACTGATAAGCAGATATCATTTCCTGTACTCCTATTAGACTATGCAGTGATTGTTGCCCCATGAAGTCAGGAGGTTTAGGCAGACTCTTTCCTACCATATTCACATTACAATAACTAAGCTAGGATGTAATTGAATTCGCTGTGATATCATGTCTTTCTGATCACAAGTAATTTCTAAGTAATTTCATGATCCCTGAGACTGCCTATATGTAACACACAATGAATAATTCCTCTTGCACCAGGCACTAAGGGCTGTGATTAGCCAGGCAGCATGTAACTGCTTCTAATTTCTGTGTCCCTCTGCTATGTGACTGTGTTTGTATGCTGCTTCCTGCCTTGCCTGTCTGTCTTTACAGCCTCCACTCCTCTCCTGTGTGTCTATGTCTCTGCAGCCTCTCACCCCTCTCCTCTCCTGTGTGTCTATGTCTCTGCATCCTCTCCCCTCTCCTCTCCTGTGTGTCTATGTCTCTGCAGCCTCTCTCCCCTCTCCTCTCCTGTGTGTCTATGTCTCTGCATCCTCTCACCCCTCTCCTCTCCTGTGTGTCTATGTCTCTGCATCCTCTCACCCCTCTCCTCTCCTGTGTGTCTATGTCTCTGCAGCCTCTCACCCCTCTCCTCTCCTGTG
>BLSH010029775.1:405773-420326 GCA_018402905.1 Glandirana rugosa
TGAAATCAATCATACAAATATTACCTTTAGAAGACCGCGTACCTCTTACTCGAAATCATGTATGTGTGTGACCATCTTTGACCTCTACTTTTTTTGTCAGATGTTTCAGGTATTTTAAGTTATCAGGTATCGGTAATCTTCCGTAATATAACACGTGACCACCGACGGTAGGAGTCCCATAACCGGTGGAGACGTATCCGCATCGTACTTCCCCACATCCTCAACGGTAACCTTGGGGCATAAATCGAGGTTCCCCGGGTACCGAGGGACGAGAGTAACTTTTTAGGGTAGATCGGACCTGGATTCTGTTTCCAGGTTTTTGTGGTTGTACATGCTGGATTTTTCAATGAGAGCAGGGAGCCATGGGCCCCTTGGAGCTAAATACGGGGTTCCAATGGCAACTCCTACACCCCTTCATGCTACGCCTATGCAGAGGTGGCCAATACCCTGAGGATGGCAGCCACCAGTGCACAATATAATGCCTTCTAATGGCTATGGACTATTGAATTTTATGGACTTTGTAGACTGTTTTTTTCATCTCCAGTTTCTACCAGTGTGTGTATGTACTAAAGCTCATTCTCCATGCGCCAGAAGATTTCCATTATAAACATACTAACTAAAGTGAACCTGTCAGTCAGCAGTTTTAGTGCCTGTTACTTAAAGGGAAACTTTTAGAGGCTTTGGGGTGTTACTTTTTCTATTTTTTTTATAAGATTTTGAATTGTTTTGTATCTTACCCATATACTGTATATTGTGATTTTTTTTAAAAGAAAGTACAGTAGTTGTCTCCTTTCAGGCTTGATGCCTCTCAAACAAACCTCAAACTGGAGTTTGGAGAGGAATAAGTAATGGAGGCAAGTCACTGTTCTGATTCATTTTCTTGAATGTGTAACCTTCAGCTTAAGTTATTGAGTTTGAGAAACAACAGAAACAATATTCCAATTATTTCTAGTCTCTAAACATTAAAATGAGCGTTGATATACTCTGCACAAACATGTTATCTTTTCTAATTAGTGACTGAATGTACAGATCTTCTTTTGTAAATGATAATTTCTTCTTAAAGCAATGCATTTCTTCTTAAAGCCTAGTACATACACACTCCAAGTTGTTTTTTGTTTTTTTTTTAACCCAGCGAGTTAAACGAAAAAGAACTAAAAGCTAAGAAGGAGCTGCTGTGCTAACTATCTGACGTTAGTACAGTGATCCCCCCACTGTGCTATTGTGTTCTGACTGGGGGGAAACACCTCCCTCCGCTAGAACACACCAGACCTTTTTTTGGTCATGTACCTTTGAGATGAAGCTGATCAAACAACTGTCGCCCAACATTTGGCCCTGTGTAATAGGCTTTAGGAGTGCAACTAAATTAGGAGTGCTACAGATGGCTGGAAGGGCTTGTTATTACCCCGAGGCTGATTTAAATAGATCAACCCTCAACTAACCATTGACCGAATTAATGGAGAGATCAAGCCTTTAAAGCCACTATGAGTTTAACTGGCCTATTAACTTACTTATACTGAGTTTTAAAATGTAATGTACAAAACACTTAAAATTCACGATTTGTTTTATATAATCCTGGCCTTAGCAGGAACATTTTTAACATCATATTTCATAAGTTTTTGGAGCCAGGGGAGATTTTTGGAGAATAGGACTAAATGTATTTTTATTAATTGAAGCTGTAACGGCTTCAAAAGGACTAAGCACAATTTATTTATCACAGGATATAATGTAACCTAATCCTGGACGTTTTTCTTTTAAAAGCAGGTAAACAGAGCTTTTTTGTTTGGGACCCTGGGTTTGAGAAAGAAATGACAGGGCCAGGTAGTTCATTTTTACTCATTTCCTGGGATCAGCCAGGGAAGCACCCTGTTCTACCTGGCTCATTATGATAAAAGGTCAGAAATAAGATCACCTTGGCTTAATGTGAACTACAGGGTATCTGAGCCTGGAGGGCCTGTCCATTTCCATGCCAATGACTCATGCCATCCAAAACTTAACAACTGAGAATGACATCAAATGGCTGAGTTGGATAGAGTTGAGATTGAATCACAGGAACTTGGGGAAGACTTTATGTTTATTATTTATTATGTATAACTGATGCTTTTTACCCTCTCCTCCACTAGGTGTCATCTTTTATTGACTAAGCTACGTCAGGAATGAACACAAAGAAAATGTGATCAGCCACAAAAAAAATTTTGCCTACCTATTATTTCACTTATTTCAGTGAAAACAGTGGGATAACTCTAAATGCACAACATTTGCATCAATGTTTCTCTGCTATAAAATATTATTAATCTGCATTAAGCAGTTTCTTCATAATAGGTACAAATTAAATTTTCTATTCATAAAACAAAATATAAAGAAGAATTCTGGTCAAGGCCCAGGACAAAAAAAAATATACCCACAAATTGTTAGTTTACATACACTCAACATCCTAAAATAATAATCCCAATCTATTAACCGCCAGTCATACATAACCAATACATTTATATAAAAACACAGTGGCTTAGTGGTTAGCCACAAAGTCGCTAGGGGCCCTGGATTGTAAGCTCTTTATGGACATTGACTGATGTGAATGTACACTATATAAAGCACTGCATATATTGTCGATGCTATATAAACACCTGTACAAATAATTTTAATAAACTCTGCTCACTCTGAGAAAAAGTCAACCCATTTCAAATGATTGTTTAAGGTTTTAGAGGCTCAAATAAAGAATGTATGGTTTGCCTGATTATTTTTTACTGTAACTTATATGGGTTCATGTATTAATACCTATGCCTAAAACTGCTCCTTTCAATGATTAAATGGCTATAAAATTTTCAGTTGGATTTAGCAATAACTGTATATCTGCACAAACTCTACAATCTGTCCACACATACACTAGGGGGGGGCATCAATTAGGCATGTCAAATTTCCCCTTCCACCATTATAGTCCTCCCTCCTTCACCCTATGGAGATACTTCACTGCTGGGGTGTGTAGCATTGCCTTTCTTGTTCCTTCTTACAAATATGTGCAAACTGCGCAGGCTAGTTGTGGGCCTTGCAATCTGCAGCTTATTGTAGCCCACCAATACTCCATCCACAATTGCTAGGGAAGAGTGGAGTGAAAGAGGGATAATTATCTTGGACCCTGATTTCTGGCTTGTTCAGATTGGTATGGGTGGCATCCTGGGAAAGCTGAAGATCACAGATCTCACATGAAGAGGCATATGGTCTGTGCTTAGCAATGTAGGATGGGGGTGTGAGGATCAGAGACTTGTGGGCAGGGTTCGATCAATGTACCCAAAGATTTGGAGGAACCACCACACCACAGTATATTGTAGAAATTGAATAGGCAGAAAATAAGGTAGTTATAGCAATGACACTACATATATTGCAGACCAGTGGAAGTAATGTTTGTCAACAAGGCAGATTCCAATCAGTGTTATGAAATACATTTACAACTCACAGAATGCCAGAAGAGCACTTTCTGTGTATGGCTTATGGTATTACTGCCACACAGTGTGATCCCTGAAAGTCCTTGCAGATATCTGGCTGTCAGTGGTAGACTGTTCCAAAAAGCTAATAGAGGAGGCATCCTGTAAGGGAAAATCTATTCTTTCTCTCCTCAACAGATACCTCTGTCCCTAGCTTACTCCCACACTGCGGTTGCACCAAATGAGTAACAACCTGCTATTTAAGCAGATGCTAGTCTCCCCAAAATGGACACTTGGAGCCCATAGAGGGGACAGAATAATCCTCTATGGTCTGCTAAGGGCCTGAAGGAATGGCACAGCCCCACCTTCAGGTCAGCAGACATACTGTAGCCCACCATCTACCTAAACACATAGTTGCTGTGGACTGCAAAGTCCATGTTGCATTTAGTTCTTTTATGTGTACAATTGTTCATTGGTCAGATTGAGTGGTGATTCCTCTAAATCTTTGAGTACACTGATCAAACCCTGCCTACATGTCACTGATCCCCACACCCCCATCCTAAATTTCTAAGCACAGCTAATATGCTCCTTCTTGTGAGATGTGTGATCTTCAGCTTTCCTATGATGCCACCCGTACCAAGCTAAACAAGCCATAAATCCACGTCCAAGTACATGGGCATGTGAGTTTGCCTGATATATATCTCCACAGATAATAATTATTTTGGGGCAATCCATTAAAAATGGTGCTTACAATGATGCTCAATTGCAGTGCTATTAAACACCCCTCCCCCATTGGTGCCTCTTTTTTTAAATCCCCCTTTACTGGTAGTTAGTTGCAGTGAAATATAACCTCCTCACTGGTGGTTAGTGGCAGTGAAGTTTAAACCCCCACTGGTGGTTAGTGGCAGTGAAGTTTAAACCCCCACTGGTGGTTAGTGGTAGTGAAGTTTAAACCCCCACTGGTGGTTAGTGGCAGTGAAGTTTAAACCCCCACTGGTGGTTATTGGCAGTGAATTTTATCCCCTAATTGTAGGTCAGTGGCAGTGTTTATTTGCCATTCCCCCTCACTGGTGGTTAGTGGCAGTAAAAATGTAACCCTCCCCTGCATTAGTGATTACATACGTGATCACACTCTCATGCGCTGCTCTCTCCCCAAGATCAGGGCCTTACTTCACAGTACAGCATTTCAGTTTGTGCTGGAAGTGCTGGAATGCAGACAATAAAGCCTCGTACACACGGTGTGACGGTCGTACCACCGGACGTCCAAAATCGTATGTTGGCTGTTGCGTCTCGCATACTGACGTGCACTAAGCAATCGTACGACCAAACCTAACATGGTGACGTGCTACGTATAAAGAGGAAGTTCATGTGAATGTGATTTGTGAATTAGGAACGTAGGTTTACACGAACAGACGCTTCCGGGAGTTCCTGACTTATGAGCATGCGTGTTTTGCACGTACAGCTTTGTTGGCCCAACTTCTCTGTACACATGTTACAACAGTCTTACAACGCCTTGTTGTACAACGAAAGTTTTCTAGTCTGCTCATCCAACTTCTGTTGTATGACCGCCGCATGCCGGCTGTTCTAATCGTGCATACTAATGGCCGGATGATCATACAACAAGCTGTTGTACGACAATTGTTGTACAACCGTTGTACCGTATGTACGTGCCTTTAGATGCATACAATGGGCGATCGTGAAAATATACGGACAACAAATAAACAGTTGTGTTAATATGAGATCAACAAACAGGAAATTGTGACAATGAACATGCACTCTTAGCCTTGCACAGTGAAGAAACCATTTTCATTGCACTTGTTAACATATCACATTGTATTCCTGTACCACTAATACTAATCTGATACCAGTAGCAATCATTACATCTTCTTGTGAGCCTTCAAGCACAGACTGATGAAATTGTGGTTTCAGTTGAGGCAATCTCTCCTAGATGTACTGTATATGCATAAATCTGTGTCTCTCTCAGCTGAATTGTGTCACATTAACTTAACTTTTAAGTTGTGAGACACAGGTAGTACAGGTACCAGGCCATTTTCCACAACAATATGCTTGTACTCTCACTTAAAAATCTCAGCTCAAGTCCAGGATCAGTCTGACCCAGAGCAATTACTGGATTGTGACGAACATTGCTTCTTTATGGATGTCTTTTCTATGCTGAGAAAATCTTATGTGTTCTACAAGCCACTTCATTTCTCAAGATTTTTTCAATTCGTCAACCGAGACATCATGTACAAGGTGCCAAAGTCAGTGTCTTTATGCAGCTATCTGGATAAGCATATACTACTGTACTCAGCAATAGCTTTGGAGACTATACCAAAACCCCACTGGATAGGACAATTGCGGGCCCCTGTCTGGAATGTAATTCTTGGGCTCTGGTCTTTGATTGGGGTGCATACCAGACCTTTGTGTTCTGTGTTAATAAGCCACAGAGCACCTTCCAAGTCCAGAGTCATGGCAAAGCCTCTGGTGTAACCCAGTCTCTGAAGACTCATTTATAAGTAGGCCGTGTGGGCCGAGCATCAGGAACTACTATATTTATTTTGGGTGACTTTTTTTATACATTTTTTCTTTTGGTCTCTGGAAAAGGTTAATATCCTGAGCAATTAAATGCTGCATCAGTAGCTGGAGTTTTGTGCACTCCTTGCTATGTTCATGTCTTTCATTTTGGGTAGCATCTTCCCAACATTGCTCCTATTCTTAAGAGACTTCCCCTTAAACTTCCCCGGCTCTCAGCAGCTGGTTCGTGAGTACCCAAGGTACTGGTGTTCTCGAATATGTGGTCTCTGTTAAGCAGTGAAACATGTAGGATCTCAAGAGCAAGATGAGCAGTTCCTCTGTATAGTGTCTCTCAGCTCACGATCCGCTAACAGCTATGGAGTGGCCTGCAATGTCCTGACCTGACAAACTGTACTATTGTCCCCTGCTTGAGTCTTTACACCACTTGGAGCCTTCTTTAGCTCTGTTAGGTGTGGCCCACTCCTCAGCCTTATCTAGGGAGTAGTTTTCAGCAGGTATGCATTTATTGCAAAATTGATTGCTGACTTTGAACACCTACGGAATCATTGCCTGACATACCCACAACTGTAGCAGACTCTGGGCCTTCTGCTGTGTAGACTATCTGATGAAGAGTCTCACATTAAAAAACAAAAACATAACAGTTTTTGTTGGCACAGCATGTATCACCTTAAAAAAGGAAACGCAGAATGTAGCTTGCTCTAGTGATTTTACTAAACTAGAATCACAGAGAGACTCCATAAATATAATTAGCTTTTCGGTACATGCCTTACTTGAAGGCGTTCTTTATGGAGACTAGAAATTTCCTGATAAGTTACGCACACCTCTGAAACAAGTTATAGACCAATATCTATTTGAGAATGCTTTTATAAAAAAAAAAAAAATAGCCATGGCCATGGCACTGACCATTCCTGCTGAGTGCGTGCCATTGTTTAAAGACCACCATGATAAACATTTAGTAAACTCTTTCAAAATCCTTGTCCTTGTATTGCAATCCCAGCTACATGCAGTTCATACTGTACTGACAGCTACTGCATGTTTTAGTGAAGAAAATTTCCAAAGACCTATTTAAAAAATAGTACTTTAGTACTTTACTAAAACATGTAGATCAGCTTTAAAATGTTACATCCTAGCAAAAACTCTTCTATATGGTCTTATTAAACTCTCAAGTATTCTCCAGACTATAGAATTTAAACTGACTGGTCTGTAGTTACTTGATAAAGACCTAGATCCCTTTTAAATATAAGAACCACATTGGCTTTGCACCAATTCAGTGGTCCCTTGCCATTTATTAAACAGCCTCTAAAAATTAGAAACAATGGCTTAGAAATAGCAGAGCTCAACTCTGAGGACACATAGGTGTAAGCTGTCTGGTCCAGGTATTTTGTTCATCTTTATTGTGTCTAAATGTTTCTGGACCATATTGATTCTCAGCCATTTGTGTTCTTTTGGGGTTAATACTATCCTCTTTATTGACTTGATTTCCCCCATTTCCTTTATATACACAGAGATGAAGAATGTATTTAATGTATTTGTCTTGTCTTTGTCTCTAGTCATCAAATCTAAACCTTCTTGTAAAAGGCCTACATGCTTTGACCTGATCTTTTTATGATTATTTTGAAGAGTTTGGGGGGTTTGTCCTACTATATTTTGCAACCTGTTTGTTTTGAATTTTTGCAGCCTTGATTTCCTTTCTACAAATTATTTTATATTCTTTGTAATATTTAAATGATGATAGTGTTCCTTCATTTTTATAAGTTTAAATTATCTTTTCTTATTATTAAAAGCTTGTTTAAACTTGGGTGTACTAGAGTCAGGGAGAGTCCTTCCTCCCACTGGTTTGAAAGGTCCTTGTGATGAATGCCAGTCTGTCTGGCTAGGTAGGAGTCTTTAATACTCTCTGGGTAGTAGGGAATTGGTCACCAGAGGAAGCTTGGCCAGCAATAAATATTCTGGGGCTATGCGGTCATCCTTCAACACTGGACCTCTCGACTGCAGAGTCATCCAGTTAGGATTCTGTCAGACAATGACACGGACATAGCTTACATCAACCATCCGAGGGACCAAAAACCTTTTGGTTGTGGAGAAGCTGATCAGATTCTGGTTTAGGTAGAACTTCAGGTCCCTCACTTAACTGCTGTGCACATCCCAGGCATGCATAATTAGCATGGGGACTTCCTCAGTCATCAACGTGATCAGTCTAAATCAGTTCACAGCCCTGATGAAAGCAATCTCAAGCTGCCAAACGATAGTTACAGCCAAAATAGATTCTCTCCAGATAGATACTGGGCTGATCTGTAGGGGTATGGAGAAGTTCTTCAACTAGCTGACAGAAGCGGAACACCACTTGGAGGACATATTCGGCCCAGCCGCATACCCTCTGCGCCAAGGTACGCTCCCTGGAATCTAGAGCAGAGAATGCCAAGAATCGAAACCGCAGAAACAACCTGTCGATCATTGCCCTGCCTGAGATAGAGGAAGACCAGGATCCTATGTCATTCTATGAATGCCTCCTCCGCACCTTTCTGCCTCCTTTGCCATTTTCACCCTTCTTCACAGTGGAGCACGAACATAGGATGTCGACGGTCAAAGGCCCACCAGGTACACCCCACGTACTTTCATCCTTCGACTACTTAACTTACACGACGGAGACACGATACATCAGGAAGCAAAAAAGCAGGATGAGCTTCACTATTAGGCTGCCAAATTAATGATCTCCCCAAACTACTCCATGGAAACACAAAGGCTCTGACACCTGTCTGACCGGTTAAAGCGTGGCCTTCCCCAGATGGGAAATAAATACAGCATTCTTTTTCCTGCTTTTTTACGAGGTCAAAGCAGGTAAGTATAACATATTTGTTATTTTTATAGGAAAAAAAAAAACGAGACTTTACAATCACTTTACGCTTGTGCCCTTGGTTTACCCAGGTGAAATACATAGTGCTCCTTTCTGCTGTTATGCGGCAACTCCTAGATGTGAAGTGCCTTCTATCTTGCATATATCTGCACTACCTATTTGGTTTATAGTCCCCACTGGTAATATACCATGTTTGGTTTGGGGAATCAAGCACATCAAGGTTCTGTTGGTGATGCAGGGTGGGATGGGGAAGTGAAGTTGCTTCTTAGTTTTATCTGTTGGGTTCTTGTTTTATTTTTTACAGCACAAACTGACACTGAGTACATACATGTTTCTTCTCTTATACCTACTGTGGTTACGCACTATGGTACAAGGGAGAGATGCTATTTTCCCTATCTGAATCTGGATGTACTTGTATTGGTAATTATTTCTGCTTACCTTCCCGATGGCCTCAGTGGCACTGATTTCCTGCAATTTCCAGGGGCTAAATGCTAAGGTCCCTGGTGTTCAAATATCTTAAAACCTATCAACCTCATATATGCATCTTTCAGGAGACCCATTTGGTGGGGAGCAAGGTCCTTATTCTGAAAAAGCTCTGGGTAGGGCATTACTACCACACCACCCACTTCTCCTATGCTAGGGGTGTCAGCATATTGATCCACAAGCCACTGCCTTTTGAATTACTGGACCGCCATCTAGACCCAGAGGGTAAATATGTGGTGTTGCACGCTATGGTTGAACATGTGGAAATAGTTATAATGGGGCTAAATAAACCCCCATTTCCAACCGGTTGCCTTAACTCACAGACCATATACTCCTGGCTGGAGACTTTAATGTGCTATCATGCCCACACATGGATAAACTTGTACCTATTGCAGCCAAGGAGTCAGCCCTTTCTAAGTGAGCAGAGGTCTTTGATGTATATGATGTCTGGCGATGGAAACACCCAGTAGAGTAGGGGTTCACTGGGGATTCTGCTACATATGCTATGCTTTCCTGTATTAATCTTCTATATGCAAGTGCTGCTATGTTGTCTACAATTCATGAGGTCTCTGTCCTCCCTCAAGGAATCTCTGAACACGCTCCTTTATGACTACATATGGCAGTGGGCGCAGATTCCCCGCAGGAGCATAGACTTTGGCACTTGTCTCGATACTGGGTTTCTGATGAAAGGTTTGAACTTCTCATGAATTCCGCTGTTTCAGAATACTGGGCCCTCAATGCTTGTACAATTTGGGATGCATTCAGAGCTTTCACCCGGGGTCAGTACCAGCTTCGGATACATGCAGTTTGGCGGGTCTCCCAGTCTGTGCTTTGTGAGGCGGAGATTCGAGACCAAGCCCATGAAGAGCAGTACTCAGCCTCTTGAGAACCAGCATTCATTATGATATGCCAACAGCCTATAGGGAGGTATCTCTTCTCCGGATGGCAACCTCGTGGAAACTGCTTTTACCCCAGACTTTACCCAGAGGGTATATGACCAGGGTGAGAAAACGGGCAGGTTGTTAGCATCGCTCTCTAAGGAACAAACGCCAGTGACCCATATAGCCCGATTTAAAAGGGATGAGGGACTCAAAACAAATCAATTTGCAGTTTGCTTCTTATTGTAGATGGTTGTATTCTTCTACAGCCCATGACACCCCTGGCAGTCCTCAGCAATACTTCCATTCGATTGGGTTTCCAGTGTTTCATGCACAGACTAGGTAGAAATAAAAAGCTCCAATTACGCTAGATGAGATCAGGAGAGCTCTGTCCACTTTGAAGGCTGGGAAAAGCTCGGGGGGTAGATGGCTTGCCAGCAGAATGACCAGACACATAATGAACTCTTTTTTTTTTTTTTACATAATGAACTCCTACCACCCCACTTGTTGAGATGCTTAAATCCATGCTGGATGAGGGTCACCTACTGCTAGTTTGCAAGTCACAATTTAAATTTGTAAAAAAAAAAATGCTATACTTCAGGTCTAACTTTATTCTGAGAATAGCCTGTGCATTCAAAACTTAAGTCTCCTATATTACAGAATTAAGAAAAGCCAAACAGAGGTTAGCTAACCAATGCATCTTAATATGTCAATTTCCTAAGTGATGATCAATTTATGAATTCCATCTAATATATTATTGTGGTCTACAACCCAACAGAAATTGAGTTGTAAGCCACAATAATGAATTGCAAAGCTGTTATTTTAAGCAACCTCCTCCCCTTTGAGTTCTGGTGATATCAGCACCCAGTGGGAGAAGTAGGGTCATCTGTGGTCTGTTCATGTGCAAAGCTGCTACCAGAGGGCATTATTCTCCAGGGAGGCGAAGGGGTATCTGGGGGACACTAACTGTCTGTATAGGAGGGGTGTTGAAGGTATGTGTTCAGTTTAGTGGGATGATTGGGGGGTGCCTTATGGTTGGAGGTGTTGGAAAATTAAAATAAAGAGTATGTACAAAGGAGGGGGTTATGATGCCCCCTTGAGGTATATATATGTCTGTGAGACTCTCACTTGTGACACAGAAAAGGTCCTTTTGCACAAACAATCAGATCTGCCTGTCAGTTTTTCAGACATACCTGAGCGGAAGCTCAGTGTTAGTATATGGGTAGGTGGGTGCAGACGGACAATTGTCCATTTACATCCAATTGCCTCCGAGTCTGTCTAAGTCTGAGAAAAAAAAAACATGGAAAAAGGTATGTGTTCTTTTTCCGTTTTTCAAACTTATTGTGACGGATTGAAAAGGAGGTCGTTTTCTGATAGAGGCCTAAGTATATTTTGTGAGTACAAGGTTTTCAGTATCGTGTTATGTGTGTCGGCTTTTGCTCTATTTAATAATGTCGGAGCTTTAAGCTTTGATCACTGTTAGATGTGATGTGGCTACCGTATGGTTCACTGTGAGGAAGGGAGCTGGGGTGCACAGTGCAAAGAGAGTTATACAGTATAAATAAATTGTGATTTTTCTGACACCTGACTGGTTCCTCTAATAATCAATGGTTTGTGCATCTGTTTTTTTCTTACTGTATGTGTGCACAAAAGTAATGGAAGGAGTCCAAGGAGCTTGTGAATTTCAAGCTAGGAGAATGCAGGATTTTACAAACATGCATTCTATATAATGTAGTAATAAAAATCCAAATCCAGTAATATATTTGATAAGACTAGAGTCTGTGTGTTTCCATAAATTACCAATGCAGAACAGGAATCTGCCTTTTTACTTTCAGGAAGGTTTTCACTGCTCAAACACCTTTGACAAGTGCACCGTGTGCAATAGAAATAGAAGTTTTACAGAGTGACAGAGGGGATTGTTAGGAGAAAGAGTACAGGTCAATTATATAAAGAATTTGACATTTCAAGCTAAAAACAGCCAGAGATTTTTTTTTCCGTTGCTGCCAATTTAGATCTCTGCATTACTCCTGTCAATAAAGAAATCAGAAACGGCTTCAAGTGGATGAGACACTGCAGCACATTCATTCAAAATATGCGGCTTCCACTATTTTTCCTTGGTTGTCTTTGATATTAACTATAACTAAATATTTTGTATTTCCAACTCATTACCGTAGTAGCTGCAATATATTGGAACTTATATTGCCACATGTTTTTCTAGCACTTACCCCTGAAAAACCTGCTGACAGAGCAAGGGGTGGGCAGGAGGGGCGGCCGCCCTGGGCACTTTGGAGTCATGTGAGGTGGGGGGCACCACAAGGAGGTTGGAGGGAGGGGATTTGTGTAACTAGGGGGCTGCAGGGGAAGAAGATTTGTGCTGGGGAGGGGGGATTTTGTGGTGTTTGTGCTAGAAAAGGTAATATGGTGGGGGGATGGGGGAAGAAGATTTGCGCTAGGAGCGGATTTTTTTTTTGGGGGGGGGGGGGGTATTTGTGCTAGGATGGATGACAATGGGGATTGTGGAGAATTTGCACTGGGGGGGATTTGGAGTTGTGCAGAGAGGCTTTGTGCTCAGATGGGAAATTTGAGGGGTAGAGGATTTGTACTAGAAGGGGGGAATTTTTTTTTTTGGTGGATTTATGCTGAGAGCATATGGGGAATGAGAGGATTTGAGCTGGGTGGGCTGGGGGGGGGGCAAAGATTTGTGCTAGGAAGGGGATTTCAGCAGGGGGTGGATTTTATTGGGAGGAGGGGCAATGTATGCTAAGGGTGTAAGCATGCAGATAAGTGCTCAATTTCTTTTTTTGGGGGGTGAGGGGATTTTTGCTGACACATAATGTTCATACATTTGGGGGGTTGCAATTTAGCATGTGCACCCTGGGCTCTAGATGACCGTGTCCCTGCACTGGCAGCTGATTTAGGGGTCCCTGGATTCCAGGTGACAATGATCCTTCCAGCAATACCACACCCTCTGACCCACCAACAGTGTAAAAGAATTTATTTGGGCTACATACCCAACAAGGCAGCAATAAGAAAACATCAACAGCAATAAATAATAATGGAAAAGAATGTGCAATGCAAGAAATAATGAGAAGACTAGGGCAGGCCATGCATAATTCATTTAGTTTTGTTCAACTAGCAGGTTAAAGCGGAGTTCCACCCTGTCAAAAGTCAGCAGCTACCAAAAGAGTAGCTGCTGACTTTTAACAATCGGCCACTCACCTGTCCCTCATTCCGGCGATGCGGCTGCCCGAGGGCTCGCTCGTCTCCCCCTCCCCTCGGCGGCGTCGGTATCACAAGTGTGGGCACCTGGCTTTGGCTGCAAAGCCGGGCGCTCACTGCGCATGCGCGAGTTGCGCTGCGGCTTGTGAATGGCTCAGCTGTGACGTGTCCCAGAAGATCGCTGAGAGGGGGGAGGGGAAGGTGAACTTCCTTTCGGCTCCTTGGCACCAGGAGAGGAAGTGGACCCTGTGAAAACAGGGTCCATGGCCCCCCCCAAAAAAATGACATGCCAATTATGGCATGTCAGGAGGTCACCTCCTCCTAAAGCGGAAGTTCCACTTTTGGGTTGAACTCCGCTTTAAGCGAAAGAAAATTAATCCATTTTCCCATCCACACATTAGAAGCGGCTGGGGAAATCCCTCCCATAGAGCTGTTGTATTCTGACAGCAGGTAGACTTCTTCTCCATCAGAATACACTCATCAGCACTGTCCGCTATAGTGGGCGGCACTGATCGAGCAAAACATTTCCAACAGGCTGGTTGTACAGAAGTCAACCGACTTCTGTACAAGCAGCCTGTCTGTAGATGGATCGAAATTCAGCCAATCCCTACTGAACTTCAATCCATCTATGGCTGGCTTAAGCATATCTCTACCTGAAGGGATGGCTCGCCTGGAAAAGTAGTGGCGGTTAGGTACCACGTACTGTGGGACAGCCACCGCCATCAGGTTTTTGAAACTGTCCGTGTCCACCAGACGGAATGACAGCATTTCAAAGGCCAGGAATTTTGAAATGCTGGCATTCAGGGCCAGGGATCGCGGGTGGGTAGGGGGGTACTTCCTCTTTCTCTCCAGGGTTTGGGAGATGGACAGCTGTAAGCTTCCATGGGACCATGTGGAAATGCTTGGGGACGGTGGCGGACATGGTGGCGTTGCTGTCATATCGTCTGTTTGCTGGGTGGCAGGTGACGCTGTCACTGTAGAGGTGGAGGAAGAGGCCGAGGCAGCAGCAGTAGAGGAATCAGGAGGAGGCCGAGACCTTTCTTGGATTTTGAGGTAATTATTCCAATGCAGCTTGTGCCTTGAATTTAGGTGCCTGGTCATGGGGGTTGTGCTCAGGTTGAGTACGGTCGTAAAGTTTTAAGGACCGGAAACTTTACGACAGTAAGGC